>JAVQKC010150152.1:0-18693 GCA_036025475.1 Philypnodon macrostomus | reverse complement strand
CAGCTCACTCCCCTTCATCACCACCTCAGCAGCAGAACCATCTCACTCTCCTTCATCACCACCTCAGCAGCAGAACCATCTCACTCTCCTCCATCACCACCTCAGCAGCAGGTCTATCGCACTCTCCTTCATCACCACCTCAGCAGCAGAACCATCTCACTCTCCTCCATCACCACCTCAGCAGCAGGTCTATCGCACTCTCCTTCATCACCACCACAGCAGCAGAACCATCTCCCTCTCCTCCATCAACACCTCATGAGTGGAGACATATCACTCTTTCTCCATCACTACATCAGCTCACTCTCCCCCTTTTTTGGCACAATCTATATGTTGTTCTCCAAACGGTGTGTGACTTCACTCCTGACATGTGTGAATGAGAGCAGCGCAAAGGGTTAAACAAAGTCATCAAAGTGAAAACAATATCTTTATATGTATCTACTGCTGTTTTTGAATACTGGGTTTTCTAAAGTAACTTATTGAGCGGGCTGTGGTCGATGGCTGACATGAACCCTGCTCCAGTGCTCTGTAACGGCTAACTGCTTCTGTTTTGATTTAACGACAGCTGCAGGATTAATGGGGATCCAGTACAGAGCCATTGACTTATGTGTTGGCCTATTCTTCATCACTGACATCTGTGTGAATGAGCCTCAAAGGATGGTAGCACTGTACATAACAGCAGGGCAATAATACGGTAATAAAGATGTAATAATAGTAATTATGGTTCATTTCCAAGTATTTTAACATTTTACCCTAACCATAACCATAAATTGCCCACAAAGACAGGGTTATTCTTGTGTTATTATTGTATTACCATGCTGAATACATTGTATGAAACCACAAGGATAATTACATAGAAATCCCAGCACCCTCACACAGATGTAAAGATGTCTAATGTCTAAAGACTTTTTAGACAGACCAATATAATGAGTCCGTGTTGTGAATTTCTACAACACAAGCGTCCAAATATTATTGATTGATATGACTGTGGCCTGAATGACTGAGACATGCCACAAACATATACATTTGACTTTTGATTCAATATATTTGTAACATCAACACACATGACTCTAAAGTGGACTGTTTGTTACTGATGTCTTCAAAGTGTAGGATATCAGTTCATTTTCAAACTATTTTAAATCCGGTATTATTGTGTGTATAATGTATGGCTAGATTAGATTAGATTAGATTAGATCTCTGATGTACTTTCATAGATTTCTACCTGCTGACTGAATGTGATGAAGCTGTCTGCTGCAGAACGTATATATATATATCAATGGAGAAAGATTGTCCTGCTCCTGCTTGGACTGACGGCCACTGCTGAAGAGCAATGGAGAGGTTTGTTGAGTGACTTCAGGTCTAAGAAACCAAAAATAATTGAACCTATAGTAAAATAATATATATCTCCAAGAGGCCTTTAAAATTCCCACAAATAAATTCTAACTGAAATATGTACATGAATCCTCAGTAATGCTGTTTTTTAAAATGATTATTTTGGAGAAGTAGCCAGCAGGCAGCTCTGTAATTCTGGACTCAGATTCAGTACAAAAAGCCAAGTAGAGGAGTGTGAAAAACATCTTTGATGTCAGATGAAATTTCACTGAACAGCTCAGTACAATCTGATAGGAGCCTGGCATCCTCTGGCAGCCTGATCTCTTGGTATCGTTCCACCCACAGGACATGCAACATGCATCTGTGCTGCGCCGACTCTCCACTTAACTCAGTGTGTCTGTGCTTTTCAAAATGATTGACTGAATGGTTTTCATATTTGAGGGAGAATTGATTGAAAAGGTAGTCTGAATGAATACATCAGCACAGTCTAGGCCTTGGTATATTTCTAATATATGCATCACTGCTTCATGTTGAGCCTGTCCTTGTCAGAAATGACTCAATTATATATTATCATTGACATTTTCTGGTTAACTTAAAAGTAAATGTCGGTCATACACATAGTATAATTGGATTCTATGCAATGCTGTGAGTACACACAAGTGCTTTTGATAATGTATAATCAAAAAGATATTACCAAAAACATCATACGTTTGAATTTGAACTGCTGGTCCGCATCCTAATCTTAATCAATCTGTGTGTGTTAGTGTTTTTCAGTTACAGTTTATTTTTATTTTCATGTCGAGCAGTGCTTTTGAAGATTAAGGAAAGCCCTGTTATGTGCTAATACACAGTACGCAGCCTTGTGCCCACAGGTTACGAGGATTATACATGATTGTGCACTCCATTCATATAGCCTGCAGTGCACGGCTCCGAATCAAAGCCTTTCACACTCGCACTATTTTGAGCAGCTTCTAATAGTCCTTGTCAAGCGTAATTTCTAAGTACTTTAACCAATTCACGCTATAATTAGGTTAGCGAAACTAGCTCATTGCAGAGTCAGTATTAACATTTGAGATTTATGGAGTAATTAATTCAATCATTTTACCTCATCCATCTTCTTCCACTTATCCGGGGCCGAGTCGCCGAGGCAGCAGTCAAAGCAGAGATGCCTGGACTTCCCACTCCCCAGACACTTCCTCCAGCTATTTCAGTGGAGACTCCAAGACGTTCCCAGGCCAGCCGAGAGATTGAATCCCTCCAGCGTGTCCTAGGTCTTTCCCGGGGCCTCCTCCCATAAATAAATCTAATTGAGGGTCTCGGGCAGAAGCCACAGAAACCAACCTCTGCATACTAGTATTGTGTTTGGTTGTGGTCGTATGTGGTAAGCTATAGCTGCCACATCTCTGTCAGACTGCCTCAATAGCCCTCTTTTAAGACTGGTTTAGTCCTGGTTCAGCCTTGTTGAATAAATAAATAAATATTTTAACTTTTAACTGTACTTTGTAGCTTCTGCCTGGATGATACAATAGAGAATAGTGAGCTCTGAACATCTGTGACCTCAATGGTGCAAGTCCAATAACAGCATTTAAAAGCTATGTGTTCAAAAGTCTCATTTACCAAGTGGGTCTTCAAACCATCAAGCACAGTATACTAGTGAGAGTCTGGCAGCGTGACAAATGTGACTAGCTCATGAACTTAAGGTGACATGGAGGAAGTATGTAGAGAATATGTGCCCCGTCCAGTTGGTGCATCATTGTTACCTCTGTGTCACATTACAGGCATGTCTTGTAAAACATCATCTTCAAGAAGACCACTGCTGACAAATATTTGGACGAAATGACAAAGCCGCACTGAGCCCCACAAAACCAGACAAACTAACATAAACCAAGAGTCCTTTATGACTCATGTCACTAAATGACACTGATTCCACTGTGGAGGCTTACAGATATACATCCAAATATACATCCAAATATACATCCAAATATACATCCAAATATACATCCAAATACACAAAGAAATATACATACAAATATACATACAAATATACATACAAATATACAAACAAATATACAAACAAATATACATCCAAATATACATCCAAATATACATCCAAATACACAAACAAATATACATACAAATATACAAACAAATATACATACAAATACATCCAAATATACATCCAAATACACAAACAGATATACAAATATACATCCAAATATACATACAGATATACAAACAAATATACATACACCTATACATACAAATATACATCCAAATATACATACACCTGTACATACAAATATTTTAGAGAACCATATCAGCCTTCATTTATACCAATCTCATATTTTGCTCCATGCCCTTTGTTCAGATTATTGCACATTATTATTATTATTATTATTATTATTATTATTATTAATATTATTTCAGTATGTTGGCCTCTATACTCATGTCCTGGACCTACGTTACTGTATAATATTATATAGTGTTCAGGAGTTTTCAGGAGCTCTAATGACCAACCAATGATCCTTTTACAAACTAGAAGAAATGTTCCTGTTTTTCCAGATAACCCCGCCCTCCGCGCGTAACCCCGCCCGTGTGATCGGTGATGCGGCCAAGCAGCGCAGGGCACCGCGGCTGCACTGCTTTGAAGCTCGTCTGTTGTGATCAGTGAGCCGCAGACTCCGGAGGGAAGAAGACACAGCCTGGGATTTTCTGAGCGTCCGTGGAATCTATAAAGTGCACTTTTGTCTTTTTTACTTTCCTTTGATCAAAACTACTCATAACTGGTGTTGCAGCGTTTACCTCTTCGTACACTGGAACTGTTTGGGATGTTTGATATCACTGGAATTAAAAAAATGCTTCTACCTAAATTGGACTAATTTGGACCGTCACATTACGCGCAAAGAGTGGAGGACTTTACCCAATGAAAGATCTCCTTACTGTGACAGCTGGGGATCGGATAAGTGAGTGGAGCGCGATACTGGAGGAGTCGTCTCCCGGCAGTAAAAACTCTCGTCTGTGCGCTGTAGAGTCTTTGTTGACCCCCTTGGATCCGGTTCGTCAGGCGAGGCGACTTCCCATTCGACTTCTCAAAATGTTGACTGCGCACACTGGACACTTGCTACACCCGGAGTATTTACAACCGCTGACGTCTGCGCCCGTGAGCATTGAGGTACTTTGTTGAATATTTTATAGTCAGGCAGATGTTTTTTTATTTAGAATCATATTTTTTCTGTAGCTCTATGTGTAACGCGTGGATACCTTGATATAATGACAACTTTGGCTAATTAAATACACATTTATAAATAGGATTAAATACACATTTATAAATAGCGTAGCGATGTGTATGTAAATAATTACTCCTAAAACATGATTTGGTGATTAGGGGAAATTTGCATCATTTTGTAATAAAGTCACATTTGATAGATTCTCTAGTAGTTTATTGTCCTTGTAAGGAAACTGGTATAAAACACTGAACAGGCTGTGCCAGGGCTGTCGCTACAGAAATACACTCACTCCCATTTCTGAAGGACGTGAATGAAAAGCGTTGTGATGCATTGAGGAAAATGCATTTACTTATTCGGCACATACATAGTACTCACACAAAATTTGAATGAGAAAAACACACTTTGACTGGACCGTTAAAACACAGAAGTATTGCAGGAAACTCATTAGAATTAGGATGTTCATCATTATTATTGTTAATTTCTAATGGATTCGGTTGTGTCCTGTAGACAAACTGATCACGTAAAAAAACGTAGTATGAATAATCCTAATCAGAATGTATATTTCTTTTGTAGCTGGATGCCAAGAAGAGCCCATTAGCGCTCTTAGCACAGACATGTTCACAGATCGGTAAATCAGACACTCCGTCATCCAAGATGGGCTCGTCCTGCGATAAGGAGTCCAGTGGCCGCTCATCCATCTCCAGCCTGAAGTTGACAGAGCACCGGGCCTCGCTGGAGGACAAATCCAGCTTCAAGCCCTACAACAAAGGCCCCGGGGATTGCCGCAGAGAGAGTAGCAGCAGTGGTGTTTCAAATGGCAGCTCAGACAAAGTGGGCTTCCGGGTCCCTAGCAGTAATAATACTAACTCATCCAGCAACCAGCCAGCATACCCAAACCATCCTCATTCGCCTAGCTCCAGAGTGAGCAGCAGCACACCCCCGGGCCCCCCACAGCAAAAACACAGTCAGTCGCCCAGTGGACCCCAGTCTTCTCTCCACTCCCACGGTGACGAGAGCGCGCCAGAGCAGGGCAGCCCCACCAGCACCACTAGTAGCAATAGACTCCCTTCAAAAGAGACTGAAGTCAAAACTGCTTCAGAGAGCCCCCACGTGGCCAACTCCAGCCAAGTTCGTACCACTTCAAACAGCAGCTCTGAGGACCCCTCCCACCCCGATGGAGGCAAAACAGAGCCATCAAACCTAAGACCTGGACCCATCAGACCTGTCTCTCCTTTCAAACCCAGCCAGCCTTTCTTTCCCATTTCCAATATGGGCTATCACGGATCTGTAGTGGGGGCCTACACTGGCTACTCATCCCAGTTTGGACTAGACCCCAAGTCAAGCATGGGAAGTATGGTGGTCCCTGGTAGTAAGCATCCCAACTCCAGCCCGCTCACAGGCGCTTCACCTCCTTCCTTTATGCAGGGCCTATGCAGGGACCCTTACTGTTTAAGCTACCCAGGCGTGTCCCATCTCGGCGGGGGCAACTGCATCCCCGACCCTTCACTCAAGTTCCCATTAGTGTACCCCTCTCATTCGCTCCACCCCCTGCACCCTAGCTCTTTATCATCAACATCATCTTTATCCCACCCATTGTACTCTTATAGCTTCATGCACCCCAATGACCCCCTGCCCCACGCCTGTAACTGGGTATCACCTGGGGGGCCTTGTGACAAGCGTTTTGCTACATCCGATGAGCTGCTGTCCCACTTACGCTCGCACACCGCTTTTTCGCTGGGCGTGGACAATAAGCTGCTCTCCTCTGTATCATCTGTTCCAACTTCTTGCCACCTTCACCTGCCCCACCAGAGCAGCCCGGGCTCCGTGGCCAGCTCGTTGGCTCTCAGGGCGTCCCCTAGCCTTGGACTGTCTCGATATCACCCCTATGGCAAAGTGCACCTTCCCCCCGGACCCCCAAGCCTATCCCTGCACTCTTTGCCCACGACAAACCCGTACTACCCACATTATGCCCTCTATGGACAGAGACTTGGGTCTGCATCCGCTTTGGGATACCAGTGATGGCCATTAGTCAAACTGGATCTTAGTATAAGCTTTATCAAACTTTATTTCTTAGATATGAATCTTTGTTGAGGCTGAGGGCTATTTTTGATCAACAGTGGTTCCTGTGTGTCAGAAAATTGATGGATACTGTCACTACAGATGCAACTGGCTGACTGACCATTGTTATTCTTGGCAATTGGAGGATTGCAGTTCATAAAATACATGACTTATCACATCAGAAAATGCGCTCACAAGACTTGCTATATGGTTTCAACAGGCTTTTTCAAATTTGAGCCCATCTGCAGTGATTCATATTCAATTTATTTCTATTGAAAAGACTGTATTTATTTGATATTCATGTTTACTTTATAAATATGTTCCAACTCTACAGATCTGTGGAAATGGCCGTACGCAGCATTTGAGGACACACAGAGGACAATACTGTTCCCCTGATATGTTTTTTAATAAATATAATCTGTAGGCCACTATGTACACTAAAGTAAAAACCAAAGCCACCATCCTACTACGCAAACCAGATTAAAACTAAACTGGGACTTTATCATTTAAAACACCTTAGTGGACTTACACTTCTGGTTACAGCCATGTCAAAATCATATACCTGAATGTTAAAATCATGTCTCATCTACTTTGGAGTACAACTACGATATGTCTTTTGTAAAATGTGGAGGCCTTCTGGTCCAGTGGAAAAAGGGGGTCATATTTTGTTTAATAAACGACTTTGATTTTATTTTCTGTTGTTTTCTGTGAATCTGTTCAATCTGCTCGTTCTATTATTATACTATTTTTATACTATGTCAGCATTAGCAAAACCAGGTGAGCAAAAACCACAGCCATCTGTAAGCTATATCCCTTTAGTGCCTCCAAATGCATCCTTAACTCTTTAGACCTGGGTTTATGGTGACCAGATCATAATGAACATGGAGAAAAATATTTACCAACCACTGTAGATTTATTAAATGGTTGTGCTGACATGAGTCAACATTTGTGGGACACTGGATTTGTGCAGTCCAACACAAGTGGGACATCTGGTCACCATAGTCTTCTTTTTGCTTGCTTTTGATACAAAGCTATACCTATGAACATGATGAAGTTGCGTAGAAATGCCAGACCTGTCATTATGTAATGCATCCTTTTGGGCCCCATAGATAAGCATCAGAGCCCAAAACGCTGTCTCCAGTCAAGATGGAGTTATCACCATCACTCAGGTTACCACGGCTGCCGCGGCAGGATTGACAGCCGTAATGTGCCATTTCCGAGCAACATGACACACTGACACTATTGGCAAAGTATGGATGACCCACACGTGTCACTCATGGCTCTGACAGGGGGCCCACAGTCTGCCTGATTGTAACCAGAGAGGGCGATTCTGTTGCAGTGGTCTGTCTGAGTGGTTGTATGAAGTGCCTAGGTTAGGTGTTTTGGCCTTCTGTTGAGATAGTCTTTTTAATTCTGTTTCTATGCATTTGATGAGATGCAACATATGATTTGTTTACTCCCATAGTGTTCTTTTGTTTATGTTTAGCAGATATTTCTATATAAATAAGGCACATTTTTGTTAATTTTGCTCAATTCCAAATGGTGGTTTGATGGTGCTATAGGAAAAACACATTAAAAGTATGTACAGGCAGGCAAAACATTTAACCTGTAGTAAACATGAGATTACGTGTATAGCATATGGTAAAGTACTCTGACTCTCAAATTAAGTATGAAGAAATGATTCAATTATTGTAAAAATATAAATCTACTGCATTTAAATCTCCTTATAAAGCCATAAGAGCAGATTGTATAAAAGGTATATTTTGTCTGGGATAACTGATTAAGCATTTTTTCTTGACTTGAGCTCATTCGATACTTGACAGGCTTTTAACATCTGTCAGACCATACCACCGGAAAAAAAGAATCAAATTGAACATTCAAATGAGCTTTAGGAGAGACTAGCCATATATTGTTGCACTTTTCAGGTTTCAGGTTTCAGGTTTCAGCTTTTACATTCCTTTAACATTCTTGAGTGAATCTTAAAAGCAAACGAGAAAACAGCCCACTGTACGGGCAACTTCAAAAATGAATTTACAGTATTATAACTGTTCTATTCTCTTTATTTACAAAGATGATTACATTACTGAAGTACAGACAGGCTACCAAATATGCAATATAAAGTGACTAGTTCTGTACGCAATAAATAGGAGTACAAAATGATGTTGAATCTGTATAGTTAAGGTCAGATCAGAAATAGTCTCTGAACAAGCTACTTCTGAAGCTGACAGTATTCAAATGGACAATTAGGCACAATGCATTCGGGCTTTGCTGCGTTTATACCAAATCCCCTATTGTCCAACACTACCCAGAGGCATAACTAAGAGTTATATAAAGTTATCTTGAAATTGACTTGATTAAGTGTGATACAAAACTGTAGTCTGTTGTATATCTTCATGTTAAATTGCCTGTGAGTTGGCTCCCACAATGCTTCCCAGAACTGCACTCCTCCTTCTCTTTTTATATTTTGTCCCCTTTCCAACTTTATCACTTCATCGATCATCCTATCATGAGTGCTTTTCAAGTGGTCCAAAAATAAAGAGGACACAGATGTCAGCCATGGCTACAGATTGATGTTTCTGAACCGCTATAAAGCCAGCTTTTAAATCCGCCCACAGACAGGGAGGAATAGTGGAAATACACTTTTGTCACTCAGAGAAAAACACTCCACAAAACCACTGTCAGGCCAAAGTACATAAAATGATGATCTACTGTTCAATTACCCACATCCCACAATAAATCAAACAGTGTATATGAGCAGGTATTTTTATAGCTAAAAATGGAGGTACTACGACTATAAATTTAGTCCTGGATTTGTCCTTGTTTAGTCTTGGTTTAGACGTGTTCTGGATGTGGTTTGATCTTGCCCTGGTTAGGTGATAGTCTAGTCTAGTTTAGACCTGGTTTAGTCTTAGTTTAGTATTAGTTTTCTCCTCATTTAGAGTTTATTCAGTTTTTGTTTAGACCTGGTTTAGTCTTAGTTTAGTCTTGGTTTTTTCTCCTCATTTAGTCTTTGTTTAGTCTGGGTTTAGACCTGGTTTAGATTTGGTTTAGTCTTGGTTTTCTCCTCATTTAGAGTTTGTTCAGTTTTTGTTTAGTCCTGGTTTAGACCTGCTTTTGTCTTGGTTTAGACCTGCTTGGTTATTGCCCATGTTTATTCCTACTCTGATTTAAACATGTGAAATGTAGGCCTACTTGAATAACGTTTGGGAAGAAATTGTACTGTATTTCTCAGATTAGTTTCAATAAGCCTTGAGGAGTATCATTTTGAAGTAACAGTACTTCTTGAGAGCTCTCCCCTGCTCTGACTACATTCTCCCTACTCACAGTTCACGTCTGTCTATTCTGGGGGAGTTCAGTGGGATAAAGCAATTATGGTTTCTGTACATTTGTGCATATCCAGCTGCTTTTGATTTGCCTGTGCTCTAAAGGCTGCTCGCTCAGTTGTCAGCTCTCATGCATCACAGACCCAATGCTTGATGGAAAAACGTGCTTTGGCAGGGAGGAGCAGAGGCCCACAGGCTAGTGGGTGTTAGCGGGTTAGCCACACTTTGAGATGACACCATCCTCAGCATCTGGATCCTCCACACACTCTCCAGTTCTATACAGTTTTACTGTCTGTAGAAACACAGCCAACTGTCAGTGGTGGGAAAATTTGCCAAATATTGTACTCCATTAAGAGTAGTTGTACAACAAAATAGTACTTTAAGCAATACTCGAAATTGTGTGTACTGTTGTTGTGTCCCTGGGCAAGACACTTAACTCACATTGCCTATGAATGAATGTGAGAGTGACTGTAGCGTGAATGGATAATGAATAATTGAAAAAGCCTTGAGGGATTGTAAAGTACAATATAAATCGAATCCATAGAAAAGTATTAGCTGACAAAATAAGATAACTGTTGATCATGTATCTGTTCATACTGATGTAATCACCCAAAAATATAAAACATTTTAATTTTAAACCTAAAATAAGTCAAAATAAATTGTGAAAAACAACAATAACATATATTAAGGCATATTTTCTGAGTAAGAGTTTTATTTTTTATTTTCACATTGACAGTAAAGGTACTAAGCACTGAAAACACTTTTTGTAGTACAATTTAAAATGTACTTTCTACTTTTAATTTGAACAGAGCGTGTCCTTGTATAAATAAGTAATAGGACCTATCTCAATATTGCATAATGACCATTGCTGATTGTGAAAACATATGTAACACATAATTGTCAGTTCTCATTATGCACACACTGTACATGCATCGCCTAAAGAGAAGACACCTCACCACACAGACTTGGGAGGTCAGCAAAAGAGTCTCCAAAAACATGTATGGCAAGAATAAAAAACACTAAAAGGAGATGTGTGCATGGAAATAAGCAGACGTGATTACCCGAATGCAGTCATTAGGAGGAAGTGTTGTTTTTCAGGCTGTCAGGATGATTAATGACTGCACTCTGAAGCCGTTGTTTAGTCTTTGCAGCAGACCTGAGCCCTGCCACTGACTCAGAACAGACAGGAAGTGTGTGTTTTACTGCGGGTCCACATTTAAAGAAAAGAAAACGCTAAAATAGAAGAGTGGAAACAAGAATTTTAACTGTATGATAACTGTACAATTTAGGGCCGGGCAGAGGTGGGTAGTGCGCCGTTCCATTTACTCAGTGAATAACTTTTTGAATAATATAATAATATTTTGAAGTAACTGTACTCTTATTTGAGTCAAATGTTGGAAATCTAGAAAGAGTAAGAGTACTTTTACTCACCTCTGTCTGTCATGGAAGAACAGCTTTATGTGAAAAATGTATGATCTGTTCCTTATGACTTCAGTTTTTACTTTTTTAGTTTATCTTTTGAAAATATCACATTTTTGCCCGATCACAACAAAGTTAAACAAATAAACAGAAATTATACTCAGTTCCTCAGTACTCTATTAGTTTTTCATCCAGTACTTTTTTACTCTTACTTGAGTAATTAGGTGAATAAGTACATTTTACTTTTATTTTATTTTGAAGTAACAACACTCTTACTTGAGTAAAATGGAGTAGAATTGGCTACTCTACCCACCTCTGGGGCCAGGTGAAATGCACGTTACACTATTTCTCATTTTAGCAGTAGGTCCTATTGTGATTTTGTATGTTCATTGGTAACATCTTTATTCTGGGGTTATATTAATAAAAAATGTAAGGACCTTTCTGTGTGGCGTTGACATGTTGAAATGGGTTTTCTCCAGGAACTCTTAAACATGCACATATAGACTAATCCTCCTGATACATCCTCCTGACTGGCTCAACATCTGGAGATTGGTCCCTTGGCCTCAGCAGCATTGAAAGGATGGGTAAAATGCCGAGTCCAGTATAAAATGTAATGTTTAAAATATAAATTAAATATACAGTAAATAATCAAAAAGTAGTAAAGGCTGTCCCTGCAAAATCCATTAATACATTGTGGTATGTGGATATCACATGAGATTTATGTAATTCATGTAATTAAAATGAATACTTACTAAATACTAAATAAGTATTTATTACATAGACCATTTAGTACAGTACAATGTATACTGTATATATTTCGCCGTCTCAAAATATAACAGCTTGGTTTCTGTGTCAACACTTTCTTCCTTTGTAAAAATCTCCAGTTCAAACTCTGCCAAAATCTTTAGAAACTCCAGATGTTCTCCCAATAAGCTGATAAGGAACCAGCTTTCAACATATGTCTAGTGCCTGGATTTGGTGATTTAGTAGGTGTGAATGATGAGACAGTGTCCTAGTGTTTCAAAGGCTGACTGGCTTTTATCAATATGCAAGCAGCTGGTAGTCTGCCTGACGTCACACCAGCACATGGTACTGGCTGAGAGGACACGGTATGTGTTTCTCAACTGTTTCTAAACAATGAGCAATCAAAAGAATTGTTTTCTAATTATTTGAACTAAATAGCCCCTTTCAATGCACCCAAACTGACTCCATTATGCATCTCATGCCACAGTCACACATTGGTGGTGGTAAACTACTTTTATAGCCACAGCTGTCCTGGGGCTGACTGGCAACCATACTGCACCAACAACCTCTCCAACCATCACCAAATACAGCAATCACACATACATAGACATGTTGGAAGAAGTGTCTTGCCCAAGGACACAAAGACAGACTAGTGGGTATCAAACTGCCAACCCTTCAATTATTGAACAACCTGTTCCACCATCGAGAGATACATGTGTTCACTATTCCACATGTATTAAACAGTGGCAATTATTGGATCTCATGACACTAAACATGTACATAGTCTAACTTGCAACCTTAGAGACATTGACACATTGAGACATTGTTCAAAAACTGTGATTTGATGTTTGACACCATAGAACAGGATAAGAGCATTTTCAAACAATGTATTATAGAAAACTACAGCTTTATCTTTGCCCATAACTTGAACCATATCTGCTTAGTAAGATTTGAATAATCTGTACCAAGTCACCAGTTGATATCTGTGGTGGTTATCCTGAGGAGAGTCTGACAGCACACATGACTGACAGAAACTGTGAGGGCCTTGGACAGTGGAGCCACAGGCGTTGGGAGAGGGAGGCCTGTTAGATGTGCTCTGAGTGTGGCCCAGCAGCTGTATGCAGAGGGAGCCTTGGCCTGCTGCTCTACATGTCACAGGCCATGATTAATGACCTGCTCTTTAGCCCACACCATCCACCCACACCAGTCCCCATACAAGTCACCCTCTGCTACTCATCTCCTAATGGACAGCACAAGAATGGGGTTAACATACAAATATGCACCTATACAACATGAAAGGATTTTTTTGAATAGGATGTGTTCACTTGACATCACAATTTTCTAAAGGCCTATAGTTTGTATTTGATTGTAGAATCTGCTCCTGTTAAGTAACAAATGTTGATCCTTTGGTGTGTTTTATAGTAAGTAACTCACAGTTACTGGGACTATTGACATAAAACAAAAACTTGCATAGGGTTAGTAATTAAGCAGAAATATTTATTTTATTACCTCCGCCAAGGAGGTAATGTTTTCTGTAGCGTTTGTCCGTCTGTCTGTCAACAGCAACTTTATGCAAAAACTACTGAACGGATGAAAGGGGGTGTCCAGTCCCACAGAAGGTTCTATTCAGAAATATTTGTTTTAAGAGTGTATAGGGGGAATTAGCTACACTGGCTCTCAGAGAGATTTCTAGTTTACTCGTTGAAATTGCCTCAAGACTAAAACAAGACTAAAACAAGACTAAACAAGACTAAACAAGGACTAAACAAGGACTAAACAAGGACTAAACAAGGACTAAACAAGGTCAAAGTAGGACTAATAAGGAAGTCATAAATGTCCATTTATTTAATCACAATACATTTTCGTTCAAGACTATTTTAACAGTATATGTCATGTTGAAGACCATTGCAATAATCCAATTTATGTAGATTTTTGCATTTGCTGGTCTTGAGATAACAATAATTTTGCGATAAATGGTGCAGCCCTACTTTCAGGACAGCAGTGATGTGTCTGTGTGTATTGTATGAAGCAGAGTGGGCCTGTGCCTCTGCCTGTACTGGTTCCCAGCTTGTCAGGCAGCTGTCGAGGAGTGATTTATGACCACTACACTCCGACCTGTCTGCGCTGCCAGTTCACTATTGTTACAACTGACAGCTAATGAGGCCAGACATGCTTTCAAGCAGAGCACTTAACAGGGCTTCAATCTTCCTCCGTCACATGGACTATTTTTGCTGCTGTCTGTGCTGTCCCCCCAACCCACCCTTTTTTTCCCCCTAGCATGCCCATACACACACGCACACACACACACACACACGCACACGCACACACACAAAACATTTTTTCAATGTCTTGCATAGTAGATCCGACAGGCAATACAGAAACATGAACACAGTGGGATATAGATGGAGGGGCAGTGGGTCAGCTGAAAGAGCAGGTCATCCAAAAAGAAGTTTAGCGTCATTCGTTCAGTGGTCAGTGTTTAAATCTAAATCAGCCAAAGCTTTAAGGAACCTAGTTTTTGGCTCTTTGTGGAAAACTGTCCTCCAGCCAAAGTTGTAATCTAGGCCTGAAAGAAGGCTCTGTATTTCAACCTTTGCACTTAAAGTTGAAACTGCTTACACTGGTGTCTGTAGTATTGTCATCTGAACAGTTAAACTCAGCCCCCTGGCGCTACACTTTCCATTAAGTGGTACCAGACTGAAGTAACCTGAAAAAGGAAACTGTGAGGAGTATTTAATGAAATGTCAAGGCATAGGCAAATAATAACGAGTGTGTTTTTAAACCATATTCATTTACTTATCTCACTTGTGTGGAGTGGATGCATATAAGTGTTTTTTGACCCAATGTACAAAAAATGAGATAAAAATTTACCTCAAAAACGATTTATTTAATTATTTGGATGTTGCAGTGTTTACATCTCAAACCTCAAATCAATTTAACTGTATGTTTGATGACCGTGTGTGTGTTTACAGGAGAGACAATTCTATTAGAAAAACTGGATTTGTTCAACTTTGTGTGAAACAGATTATTGCACTTTAACCACAACACTCTGCTGCCATCTGCTGGAACCTGCGTCTACTTACAACGTGTTAGACAGCTGCCGAAGAGTAATTAGATAGCGCAACTTTTTCCAACTTTTGTGAGTGACATTACAGATTATAAACAATGACAACACAGTTCAGAAAGCAATATAAAGAATGGTTAATTCTTGATGATTGGGTTCAGTTTTTAAATATTGGGACAAAAGTCACATTTTGAGTGGGACTCCGCGGTCTTCTTATAAATCAATGATAAATACACATCAGTCGTAGTCGTAACGCTGTCATAGAAGTATGTTACTACATTGTAATAAACCGCGCGCTAAACTTCCTCGTCCACAGTTCCTCCCTTCTTCCCAGCTCCCTCCCTCTTTTCCCGGCTCCTCCTCTGTCTGAGTCCTCGGCAATCGAGCGATTTGTCCAACTTTCCCGTCCCTCGGGCTTCCTGAAGCTTCTCCATTTTATGTGGCACAACAACGCCAAAGACGCACATATGGACGACGCGTAAAAGGATGAAACACAAACCATGGTGCTAATGGCCGAGCAGCCGGACCGACCAGTGACCCCGTTATCCTTCCCGGAGCAACTTCTCAGCAAGGACTCTCGAGGGACCCGGACCACGTAGGTTTCTTTAATTAAGGAATGAAAAACTCTGCTAGCTTCAAAGCAAATGACTCGGGCCTACATTTGATGTTTATTCAGAGTAAATATTATCCCCGTGCATTTGCTCCGAAGACATAACTGTAGCGAGGAAGGCAAACAAGTAATCAGTCGCCTATAGCATGTGCTTTGCTATTTCTGTTTTGGAAAAAGTCTAAAATAAAGATATTATTATTGCAACTATCAATGTTTTTCGAATCAAAACCCAAAACACCAAAGATACTAGCCCTGCCACTTTTACTCCATGTTGTTGACAACTCAAAACACTCTCACTGGCATGGGCCCATGTTGTAAACGAGTTGTTTATGTAATGTTTGCAGGTGTGAGGTGGAGAATGGAGGTGAGAAGAGGCAGCGCAGAAGAGGACGCTCACCCACTGACCTACAACTGCTTCTGGACTCTGAGCCAGGGACTTCAGAGAGCAGGAAGAAAACACCAGCCATGAAGTACAGTATTTTCACTTAATGTTGTTTAGTTTGTAATTCCCATGCCAAAAGAGAGAGGTTATCTTTTTATTGAAATGTTGTAGGTTCATCATTTGTTATTATAACCTATACATAATTATAAATACTGTATATAATGTACTTACGTCCCTGTCTCCTTGTCTGCTTGACCTGCACATCCTGTGTTTACACCTCGCTCTGTTGCTTTGCCAGCAGTGTTCACATAAACTCAAGTGTCAGCTCTCCAATAGTTTATTACACAGCAGTTATAATACATTTATAATATTTAATACTATTTTACATACCTACAGGGCTAATGTGGGACTATGTAACTAATACTAAACACTGCCAATTCTGTTTAGATTTAAACCAGTGGAGCAGCTTTCACCTCTGCTCAGTCCTGTGGACTACGAGACAAAGATTGAGAGGAAGAAATCTCAGCCCAGTCATGTAAAGACAGTCTCTCATCTCTGTATATGTGGTCTGTGTTTTTAAAAATACAATTTACTGTTTTGCCTCCAGCTTTCGAAGACAAATGCACAGTACCACAAAATATTTAAAGAAGTAAGCAAAGATGAATCACTCAGGCAAAGTACGTTTCATGAAGACTATTCACGTGAAGATTTGAGTTGACCATGTGTTTATCTGTGTCTGACATGTTTTTCTGTGGGTTTTGACAGGTTACACTTGTGCTCTGCAGAAAGACATTCTATACCAAGGGAAAATGTTTGTGTCTGACAACTGGATCTGTTTCCACTCCAAAGTGTTTGGCCGGGACACAAAGGTATGTTCTGTGAGTTCGTTGGTGGCTTTACTAAGATTCTACAACGCTGATTAATTGTTGTTGGGGTTTTTTTTTTCAGATTGCAATCCCAGTCATGTCGGTCACATTTCTTAAGAAAACAAAGACTGCTTTATTGGTGCCAAATGCCCTCGTTATAGAGACCACAAATGAACAGGTGGTTACGCTGGTTTATGTTCACGCTCACACGTGAACTGTTACTGATGTTTGTTGTTGTTCCGCAGCATGTCTTTGTGTCTTTCTTATCTCGAAACACCACATTCAAAATCCTGAAATCCATCTGCAACCACCTGGAGGTCAACAACAAAGCTGTATTTAACTTAAAAAGCAACCATTATTGATGCTAACGTATGTCTGTAATCCACTTTTGTTCCACTCTGCAGGTGGACAAGGTGTGTAGCAGTCCAGTCATTTCCTCTTGCGACAGCTTCAGAGTCAACTGCCCCACGTCTCTTCCTCTGGTCAGTTTGTTTTGTTTCCACAACAAACAGAAAAGGAATGCCTGTTATTTATTATTGTTTGTGTTTCCTGTGTTTGGGTTCTAGGATTTTTCTGGAGACTTATCTGACCTCGATGGCGATGTGCGTCGTCGTCATCAGGAGATAATGGAGAGTAGCAGCTCTGGATCACAGACTCCAGACTATGACAAAATGGCAGGTGTGTTTGTGTTAGCAACGTTGTATACTGTAAATGTAGTGGCTAGGGCCTCTCACAGTAAGGAGGTTGTGGGTTCAACAGGCCAGTTCACACGCAATCTCTGAGTGGTCTGCATGTCGTGTCCTTACCATGTTCTTCCTCCCACTGGTGTGTCAGGAGAAAATCTTCTTGTGTATGAAGTGAAGGGTTGTTTGTGTATGTCAGCTTTGCGACTGATTGGTCATTGTCTAAGATGTACCACACTTAACGCCCATAGTTGCTGGGATAGGCACCAGCAATGATTGTCTGTGTATGTCAGCTTTGTGACTGGTTGGTCATTGTCTAAGATGTACCACGCTTAAGGCCCATAGTTGCTGGGATAGGCACCAGCCACCCATGACTGTAACAGGATAAAATGAAGGAACATGAATGGATGAATCTACTTTGCTGTTGTGAATGTGCCTACGGGGTCAGGTGTCACATTAGCTCAGATAGATTCTTTTGTAGTTTTTTGGTACCTGGCCAGGTGAAATTGAAGCCACTGATCTGTCCCATTGTACAGTTTAACCAACCAGAAACGTCCACATGCAGGAGGTGTTTGATGTTGCTGTACAATGAATGTTTCTTGACTTCTGTTTTAATAGAATTCCCTGTTCTCCAAGGCCCTTTCTTAAGCACAGCGAAGAATGCAGAGGTCTCAGTTCATGCAGATATTCACCTCCAGTCTCCAAGCCAAAAACACGGAGCTTCCCTTAAAACTGGTATGTCGTATATTTGTGGAAAATGGTTTGAACCTAATAAATGTGATGTTTCTGTCTCCTCCCCATTAACCCTAACAGCCTTGCAAGAGTGATGAAATGTGAAAATGTAATACAAATCAGGCTTATACACAATATTAAAGAGTAACTAAACCCCAAAACACTTTTTTTTTGCTGATAAACTGTCTAAATGGGTCTCTACTGGTGCTGTATTCTTGTTACTGTGCAATTTTTGAAATTTTCATGTAAACTTGTT
>JAVQKC010150125.1:0-14111 GCA_036025475.1 Philypnodon macrostomus | reverse complement strand
CTCTCTCACAGTGGACATGCACCTACGATGAAAATTTCAGACCCCTTCATGACTTCTAAGTGGGAGAAATAGCAAAATAGCAAGGTGTTCAAATACTTGTTTTCTTCACTGTATATCTTGTAACCCAACCCGATCATAATTCTGTGCTGTTCAATGCCAAGTGCAGCATGCTTTTAACCCTCTAGATGGTGGGTCTTTGTCTTATTTGTATCCTGAAACATACATTTACGTTTTAGTCCTTCTGTATGCCCTTGTATAGATTAATCAAATTTTTTTCTGACCTTGTTCTATGATGTAAAGTGGGTCATTTGTAGCCTGTAGAAGCCAGAGGAAGGGACTAAAGGAAAACTCAACTACTATTAGTCAAAGTCTGATTTGATGTTGCTGTTGAGGCCAGGGGATGGACTAAAGTAATAATAATTAAGACAAATGACCCACTTTACCTCAGAACAGGCTGAGGTATGTTTTATTTCTTTGAATTCTACACCTTTAAGCGTCAGCTGGTTTAATGGCCCGGTGGCAGAAGGTGCTTGTAGCTATAGACCACTATTTTTGTACAGCCACTGCAATCAGCCATTACACACAAAATCCAATCTAGTCCAATGTCAACTTCAGAAGTCACCTAAAGTTTGAAAACAGTGCCAAAAACTCACTAGGTCCCAGTTACTTCCAGTTTATAGGTCTATTTTCTGAGGCGCCTTGTATTTGATGGCGTCGGGGGTACCACAAACAGGTTTTACCTCAAAGCCAGGCAGCGCGGCGGTCAGTTTTTAGCTTTAAGCATAAAAAACTGAGCTATTTTCTGTGAAGCACTATCTATGGTTCTTATTACAAGGCTGATAAAACACCTGACCGGCACATCATTCTTCATAACCATCTCCGAAAGCTGTGTTGAACTTTCACCGCCAGGCACTTTTTGGAAGAGAAACTGATAAATGTCATAGGTGCAGAGCTGAACAGTAAGGCTTCAGGAGAAAAGCCTATAAAGAACGGGTGTTGTTTTTTGTGGTGACTGTGAATGTTTGTGACATCCGCCCTACACAAAGCAGCTAATGCCAGGTGTCTAGGCTTAAAGAGCACCTTTCACTCACGTCTGCCATTTTCCAACACGCCGATGGGAGGTTTTTTTAATGCCGTGTGTGTGATCAGGAATGTCAATGCAACTAGTCGGAAGTCTTCAAAAATGCACTCATCACTTCTTCTGTGTGAAGCAGTCTGAAGTTAGCCCTTAGTTCTGTTTTAGTACTGGTTTAGACCTACTTCCTGGTTTAGATTGGGTGCTTTAGTCCTGGTTTAGTTATTGTTTACGTCTAGTTTAGTCACATTTTAGTCCCAAGACTTGACTTAGAGCTGGTTTAATCATAGTGTAGGCCTGGGTTAGTCCTAGTTTCGTTCTGTTTTAGGTGTGTTTAGTCCAGTTCCCTGTGCTTAGTCAGGGTTTCATCTCATTTTAACCCAATTAACATGGTTCCTGTAAATCACAATACTTTCTGAGGTGGTGCAGAAACTTTAAGAATCGTACTCAGATGTGATCATGGCCAATCCACAACAACACACAAGCAGCTAACAGACAACAGCTCACCTTTAGAAATAATGACTTTGCTCATCTTTTTATTCATGTTTGATGCGTCGGTCCTAATAAAACATGTCACACGTCTCTTTGTGGATTATTCTCTACAGTATTGCCTAATATAAAGTGACTCACAGTTGAATCTATATTCATGAATGTAGCACACAGCTGTTGGAGGCTCTTTGTCAAGCTGTTGTAGGTCTGTAGTGTTTATTTACTCTTATGCAATGGTTCGGTAAAATGTGACGGTAAAAATGACGTCTAGAGTATGCTGTGTACATAAAACTTACTGTAGATGACATAAATGTGAAATGTGAAGTCATTCTCTCTATTTAATTCATTGTCTGTGAATTGACTGATTATAATATTGTCCTTGAAGCCTGTCACCTCCCATTTGTCAGGGACACACTGGTGTACTTAGTGGCGACATCTTTAAGATTATCACGTTTTTCTATGATGAGTCATTTTCTTTATTCGTTTGTTCATTCATTCATCTTCCTCTGCTTTTTCATATTAGGGGTTGCAGGTGACTGGAGCCTACCCCAGCCCCACTATGGGCCTGAGGCGGGGTGCACCCTGGGCTGACACAGACTGTATCTGGGATGTTTTTATATTTGTGTGACTTTAACATGCATTGATCATACTGAGTCCAATTGCAATGTAAAGATCACTTCTATTCTTTGAAATGTAAATGTACTTCTCCACACCAAGCTACATCAGCCCAAATAAACAGAGAATACAGAAACCCCAAGCATAGATGTGACACTTGATTACCAACTGTCCTGTATAAATATTTATGTACAAATTAATCAAAATACTTATTACAACTATTCAAGATTAGAAATTGCTGTGTAGTATTATGTAAACTATAATACTATAAAACTATAATATATTATATCTGCTTCCCCAATATGCCCTTATTAGTAATTATATCGGCGAAGCTCATTTTGGCAATATTATGTTATATGTCAAATGTCATATTATAGTATTACTGTGTGCTTCCCACTCAAACCCAGCTCTATATTTGCATTGTATTCAAAATTGTTGTACTTTACCTCTATTTTTTAGTGTATTCTATTACTATTTGACTCTGTGTGTGATGACTGATGTGTGATTGCTGGCTGTCACAGTACATGGCCTGTGCTGATGCCACATGTGACTGAGCTCAGTATAACAGGCTCTACATAAAAGAACAGTGAGAAAACCGAGAGCTTTTGACTGGCCCCAACAGTCAACAGAATGGGGTATTGATGAGATTCTGAATAGAGCGTATGAAAAATGAGGTCGTTTGACAGGCCTGTTTAGAAGTTACTGCACGACCTGTAGATTTATAATTATAGCAAATCATAAACAAACACTAAATGGTTTCAAGATGTGAGAAATCAAAATTGATGAATTGTGATTGTTCACTATTCACTATAAAATCCATACTCCCAGGCCACTGCATTAGGTTGACTTATATATATAAGTGTATATATAGTGCAAGTAGAAGTAGTCAGTGGATTTTGTGACTTTAAAACAAACCATCCACTTAATTAGGTACAATGTCAACCTAATAAGGCATTTTCCTGTACAGCTTGCATGGATATGGTGCCACTTTTAGTTAACTTTGGGCATGAGGCGGGTAGACAATCACCAGGTAAATGCAGGGCTAACAACCTTTAACACTCACATTCAGGTAATATGGGCATTTTAAATTCCCTAGTTTACCTATACCTGCATATCTTTAGAATTCTGCTCTTCAACACATCCTGGAATCTCACTTGAAGTCCTTTGTAAACAGATTTCTCTCTTATTCCCTCAGCCCCTGCTCAAGCAATCGTAGATGTTAGCGCTGTTGACATTAGCGTTAGCGTTACCTGGGAGCCAAGAAATGTAGGCTCAACTCCCTATGGCAGCATTCATGTGACCTAGAACTTACCTGCTGACAAATGTACCACCTCATTTCAATGCTAATGTGGCGTTATGGGTATTTTCAAAGCTATTTAGAATGAATCAGCTTACCTGAGAGGCGGCGGTTAATCCCAAAGATCCCTCCAGTGCACCGGGAGGTCAGGGAGATTTTTTATTCCCAATGGGGTGACCGCTAGCTTGACACAAATCACATTTCTTCCATGTACGGGCAAGGATGCAAGGATTAGCTAGTACTTTAGCATAATACTTTTGATAAGCTGTTTTTTTTTTGTTTTTTTCAGTAAGTATAGGCTACGTTTTTTGAATTACTATGATGTCAAAAGGATGGAGGGCAGGAGCCAGTAATATTGTCAAGGATATGCAGTATTTTACTCAGAGGCGGCAGTAGGCAGCTACTTAGGGCCACAAGCTTCCAGAGAAAATTACTTAATTAATATTACTTAATTTATATTACTTAATTACTTAACCTAATCTTGTAAAAAACAAAAAGAGGCCCATGTTCGCCTTGAGCCCCCAGATTGTGAAACCCGGCACTGATTTTACTTTGAAGCATGTTTATTCCCACAGACGGAGGGAACTTTTGAACTTTATGGCAGTTTTTTGTTTAATGTCAATAGGTAATTGCAACCGTAAAAAAATACACCAAATCATCTACATGTTGACCGGAGCAGATTTAATAATACCCCCAGTTATTAAGCATATAACATTTATAGTTTACCAGACGATTCTACCATCGAATTTTTAGTCAATTAAAAACTATAGGGCATTCAGTGATCGTAGCGAAACCAGTTCTGACCCAGAGCTGTATGCAAAGCCATCACCTATAATGACATTGTCTGCTTTTGAAGAGAGGACGTCAAAATGAAAACGTATTTGTACTTGTGGAAAGAAACAGAAACAATCTCAAACAGCCTCCAGCGGTTTGATTTAATGCACAGGAAGAGGAAATTGAGCCCCTCAGAGTGCTGTTTGTGTTTGTCATTGCAGAAAAAGATGAGAATCCTGGGACATTATTTGACTTGACATTGAACCGACGAGGTACTTAATAACTATGAGCTTAAGGCAGTGGTATAGTAGGGCGGGAAGTCATTTCTACTCAGTGATTGTCCAATGCCAATTACATTTGAAGATTTTGATCCACCAATTTGCACAATAGCTACAGGGTGACCAGATGTACCTCTATATGTTACACATTTTCAACTCAAATCAAGTGTCCCCTTTTTAGGCTATGTCCCATATTTTGAATAATGCCAGCACATTATATATCATTACCACTGCAAGGTAAGGTCTCATTCATTTGGGGCTTTTAGAAGTGTGAAATATCCAGAAATCATTAAAAATCAAACATCAACATTATTATATATTATGTAATATATTGAAAGGCTATACATTTTACATACGCTCCAAGCCACATAATATTTCACATTAATGACATTACTGACATGATAGTGCCTTGTTCTATTAGACATATGCGTTATTTTTTACATTTCTATATTACTATTCCAACACAAAAAGCCAGAGTGGAAGCAGAGAAATGAGCATAAAGTGAAACAGAACTGACAAATCTCAGAATGAAACCTGTGAATGTGAGAAGACAGGAGTATCACATCCAGAGAGTGGATGCATAGAAAAGAGCAATACATTCTAAATCTGTCTCTGACATCAAGTTAAAGGCTATGGAATTGATTTGAACTGTTTTACACTTGGTCCAGTGTATGGAAGTATTGCATTGGCTGTTGTGTAGGCATTTTTATGAAACTATATTAGATTTTTATACTACGTCTAAATGAATTCTACTTCTGGTTTATACTTAGCAGGAACTGTTTGGTCATCTTGTCCTCCTACAGATCAGTTATTAATTATATATTTGACATTACTATGGAAACTGGAGACTCTTTATGACAAGTTTATTAAACCTGATTTTTAATTACAATTGTAGCTCTCTCCACTTGGTTTAGCACATCACTGAGTCAGTTTGGGATTATGGGGGAAACAAAAAATCAATTTATAGAGGGTTTTTTTGGAGATACTGTATCGGTATAATCGGAATTTAAAATATTTAGTTTCTAATTTTGAGAAAGACGACTTATTTGTGAGATAAAGTTGGAAGTATTCACCATTCTAATTATTAAATTCACTATTTCGTAAAATCTACGAATTGGAATACATAAATTTTATATATACGTTATATATCTTAGGTCATTGGTTCTCAAACTGTGGTACGGGTACCACGGGTGGTACTTGGGGCTCTCGCAGGTGGTACTTGGACCTGGTTTTGTCCTGCTTAGTCCTAGTTTAGTGCTATGATTTAGACCTATAGATTTGGTGTAGAGCTGGTTAAGAACTGGATTAGTCATGGTTTATGTTTATCTCTAGTTTGGACATGATTTAGACCTGGTTTGGTTCTAGATTAAACCTGATTAGGATCTAATTAATGTGGTCTTGTGCCAGATATATATTGGGGCGGCAGTGGTGCAGTGGGGTAGGCGCTCGCCCCTCGATGAAAATGAATGAATGTGGTTGTGTGATCGGTGTTTGGTGGTGGTCAGAGGGATGAATTATTATTATTATTATATATTTGAGGTGGTACTTGGTGTGGAAAGTTTGAGAAATCTTAGCCAAATTGAGATATTATCGGTATTGTGAGCCATGTATTGCGTATCATATCAAATCGCATAAAGAGACAGAAAGATGTGAGCAGTACTACATTCAGTACAGCCTACTGAATAAATTGCCTTTATGTGCACAGAGGTCATTGTGTGCCGCATTCTTTTGAATAGCTACAAACTAAACTGGCATATATTTTGACTCTTACTTGGTTATATTTTGTGACTTCTCATAATAAAGTTATCACGAGCGACAGTGACAGTGCCAAGTTTTTATCTAACAGACTGGTCGGGGGTCTGACAGTAGAGAAATGCGCCTCTGGTAGGTGTCAACGCATTTGGTATATTTAAACATTCATTTATCTTTGATTTCTCTGGCAGGTGCAGGATAAAACTGTAGCGACAGGTGAGGTGACTCGTCGCCATAGCGTCACCGTCATATCAAAACCACACATTGCAGTTTTGCCTGTTATGTTGTTATGTGTCTTGGCAAATGGCAAGAGGTGAGCGTAAGGTGAAGGCAGAAACAGAACCAATCTCTGCTGGTGCCTTTTATCCCGGACATGTGAAGATTCCTCCTCCGCCCGTCTCTTCTCCCGGTTGACATGGCTGCTATGGGCTCGGAGCATCAGTTTTAATCACACTCCCCTTGTAGAGCGTCCAGGAGGAGTGAGAGTGAGAGGAATACCAACTAGACTAGAGAGATCATGATCACACACTGACCTGACGATGGGGCTATCACAAAATCTGCTAAAGACATCAAAGAAAGGGGACGCTAAATGGACCTAGTCTTAAAGCTGCACTACCTGATTTTGTGAAAGAAAAAAAATCTAAAATAAAGCGTCAAGTTTGAATGATTCACGACCTCGCTCTCTCCTCAGCCCTTTACCTGGTTTACCTAGATTCTAGTTAGATATCATAGTTAATGGATGTATCTGCCAATCAGAGCACTCCAGTCCTGTTAAAGCATGTCATTGGTTAAACAGAGTCTTTTGCTCTGAAACAAAACCCTAGTAATACAGCCCACAGAGGGTCACAGAGTCTCCTCTTATACGTTATACAATACTACATACAACTGAATTTTTCTGAAAAATGTAATGTAAAGTTACAATCTACCCCAGGAAAAAAAGTTCAGCTGTATTCTTTGTGCATTACGCCCCAGTACCTCCACCTCCACTGAAACTATTGCCTATGAGACATGAAGAAGGAGGCAACCATCAGCGACATACAGCAGCCTGGGGCTGTTTCACTCAGCATCAGCCCAGTGACACAATCTACACAACTGTGATACTGTGGTTTACATGTGACAACACTGACCTCTGCTGGACACATTGGAGACTGCATATACCCTTTCAAGAGATTTCAAGGGACTCAACCATTGCTCACAACAGAAACACTTTTTGTATGTGGTTTATTACACAGAACTTTAAGGTAATAATCAAAGGTTATTGATAAAGTTTTATTTTAAAAAACAAAACAAAATTTGTACAATGTGTAAATGATCCTTAAACTGCGTACTTGGAACAGTTTTTAGAGTGGGATTTATTTGCACAGCAGGTATTTATTTTGGCGTGTCACTAAACATTTCCAGCAGAGGGCACTAATAACTCTGCAGGTTCAGTGTACAACCGGTAAAATAACTGAAGATAAAATTACTGAGCATGCGCACTACGGAGCCTGCTGTTTTGGAAATGGTGAGAGAAGAGACTGTCAAAAGACCAAACAAACGTTCATAAATGCAGTCGCAAATTTAGCATGAGGTTTGGGTTGGTTGTTACTGTTTGTATTGTTCATATGCATGCCTTGCTTATGACAATTGCTAAATGTTGCTAGCATAATGTGTAGATCCCTACACAAACTAATCAAAACAAGTTGTAGTATGGTTTTAATATTGAAATTACTTTGTTACGTTTGTTATCCGTGTTGACCGCTGTTCTCTGCCTCTGTATGTGAAGCTCCCTCATGGAGGTTGACCCTGACTCCAGTCCAGGTGAGCATGAGCAGGTGGATGGGGCTGAGGCCATGCTCTGGTCCCTTCAGGAAGCAGTGGAGAAGCAGACCTTACAGATAGGAGCTTCAGCATGTGGGGCCACTGCTGTTGTAGACGTGCTCAAGGCTTTGGGAGTAGAGGTACCTTCAGAGGAAGTGGACCGATGTGTGCAGACGAGACAGAGGAGGAACGAGTCTCCTCTGACAGACTACCTACTGTCCAGGAGCGAAGCAGGTAGACCACACAAATATATAATATAATATAATACAACACAAAGCAGGTCATTTTGTCCCCAGGCTGTATCAAGAATGTGTCGGCTTGCTAATTTTTCTGTATAATTATTATTATAAGCGTCACATGATGCTGACTATTGATACAAACTAAATATGTACCAAGTTACTCACCATTCAAATCTAACATTGGCATTATTTACCCATCAGCTTCATCATCATTAGTAAAGCAGTCTGTGGGTTGAATTATAGTTTTCTAATTGAAACAGATGTCACCTTGAGCGACATAAAATAGTGCAGTAATTACAGGCAGCTTTGTGGCGTCAACAGTGAAATAAACACAAAATGATTTAGAGCCTGAAGCGCTAATAATTAGTCCGACTCACTGCTTAGTTCTCCATCTCCATATGATACAGTTCAATTCTTTATTGTCATTGTCATAACAACAATAGTTATAAATAACTTCAATGTAGTGGATTTCATAGGTGTGAAAGGTTGCACATGTTAGAGAATAAATATGTGAATAGTGAAGATACAGGGTGTTGTCACATCAGTTAGTTTACTTACATTTCTATATTGCCACAGAATCTTACTCTACCCTTGTTGTAGGTAGTATGAAAATACTATGTAAAACAATGTTAATAAACATGTATGCAATAAACTGTGACAATGCTTGAAGTCTGTTACCAGCTATTTCCCACACTATGTTCATACAAGTTACAGAATCAATCACATTCTCCTTGAAATGTGATGCTCAGAGGGGCCAGATTGATACAGAGGAGGAGGGATAGTGAACGCTGATGTTACCAGACAGGAGGCCTATATTATGGATTTAGTGAAAGAGAACATTAGTTGGTGTGAGAGAGAAGGATGCAGGAGATGGGGTTAGATGGATGCAGGTGATTCACTGTGGCTACCCCTGAAGGAGACCACTGTGGCTACCCCTGATGGAGACCACTGTGGCTACCCCTGAAGGAGACCACTAAAATGATGAGATAAGTCTATTTGTATGTTTTAGGTAAAAGGCCACATTTAACTTCAACCCTACTGATATTAACCCCATTGTCAGCCATTACACTACACTCTACCTGCTGCTCAGTGACATTTGAGTTGATAAATATTCATGCATATAGGCCTCTGTATAACTGCTAATACCTTGAACCTGGCACAGTTTTATTTAAGGTGTCTCAATGCTGGATTAGACTATAACTTGTGTGTCGAACGAGGTGCTGGAGTGTCACAGCCGTAAAGCCAGTGTGACAGCTGGCTGCTCCACCAAACATTCAGAAAGTACCCACTCGAATTAGACAAAGAGTTTTATGCCTCTCAAAGGAGACACTATAATTGACTTTTTTCGGCTCGGTTAGACAATTTTTATATCGACTTTTCAGATATTTAGTTCAGCCTGTCATCCATTGAGTGACTCTTGACTCGTGGTAAATTTAAGATTTTTATATACAGTGCGATCTTGAGAGGTTTAAGTTTTGGATTGTTAGTATGTTTATATTTGTGTAAAGGCTGCTCTAGCCTACAGACTAGATTATGTCATATTAGTCCTGATAGAAAGTGTCATCATGAATTCATATAAACTTTCTTTGCTTCCTAGGTGCCACTCACGCCCAGCTGATCTCCGGAGCAGAGCAGGCCAGTGAGGGGAAGGTGATTGGTCGATTCTTCCACTTCCACCCTCGGAGGCGGGTCAGGCTGGTGCGCTGGCTCTCACACTGGATCCGGAAAGGGGCCGTTCCCGTGGCGACCATGAACATGCAGAAGGCTGTACCTAAAGGAGAGGACATCCCTGACGCCTGGCACCATCAGCTCATATTCGGTGTCGTGACTAACGCTGTGTTCATGACAAACCCATTGGATGTAGGCAAGTATGTGCATGTTCATTACGCAAGAGGTTCACATTGTTTAAAGTTAGCGTGTGTTCTTTTTTCAGTTTCAACAGGTTTTTAACTAAATAAGTGTCATGAAGTAAACCACGTCACATGTTACTGAAAGTGTCACATTCTGTAGTGACATGTCTACTCAGAAAAAACTTTTACCAAAGCCTTTAAAGGGTTTATTAGTAACAACGGCCTAGTAACTGTAGCTTTGTGGAGATCATAAAAATAATATAAATAATGTAGGAAATTGGCACACCTCCTTGAATTGAATTTTTAATAAAGTGGGTTTTGGTTTTGTACTGTGCACAGCTCTATCTATGAAGACCAAATATTTTGTGTTTTATTTGCATTTCTTTTCCAGTGAGTGAGACTGAGGTCCATGAGCGTCTATGCAGTGATTCTGTTCTGCTGATCCGTAGAGACGACGTTTTACAGCGGCTGACCCCCGACTGCTCCTTATCCAGCCTCAGTGAAAACCACTCGGACTCACGCTGGAAGTCCCTGGACGTGGAGGGTATGTCACTAACATTGCTTGATAATCATCTCCCTGAAACGATTACATTTTTAGATTTTTTTACTTACGCCAGGTCAAGTCAGGCAGATGGCAGCAGAGCATGAGTTACCAGCACACATCACTATTCCAGCAGCGTACAAGGCCGGAATCACACTCTTCGCTCTGCGCCACTCTACGTCAGGACAGGAGCTACTCACCAGCCCGGAACTGCCTGTGATGTGACTGGATTTTTTGAGGAACTAAAGCCAACAAATGAAACTTGAAGACATCTTTACTACAAGAATATACTGTAATAAAAAAAACACTTGAGGTAATTACAACTTGTGAGATAACATTTCTGTTCATTTGACTGTTGAGCTGAATAGTATTTCAGGGCTCTGTCACAGATCATCTTCTGGATACAGCTTCAACTTGTGACAGTGACTTCTGGAAGTGGTCCTTATTCATGCTGTGCTTAGTGGTACAAAAGTATCTGTTTTTTAACAGTGTTACTTGGGGTATGAAGATGATGAGCATCCACTAATCACATTAACAACTCTGCCATGTGTTTTTGGGACGTGCTGTTGCCTCCATCACATTTAGAGGAAGTTTTCAATTACAACAAGAGCTGGTCTACCGTACTGTGAAAATAATACTGTTATTATACTCTATTATGTGTTTTAATTACATTATACACAATGTCTCAGTCGGATCATTTTATTGTTTGTGCAGTTTATCTCAATCAACATCCCTCTGTCTTGCAGTAGTCCAGGGGTTAATCATCAGGCTACAAGTCTCTGTCAGATGCCATAATTCATAACAAGATATTTTCATCTCCGCAGCAGTTATTTTTTCCCCCATGTGTGCCAGTCAGTGTAAATTGATTCACTGACAGTAGTGAGTATGAGGAGTGACAGGGGAATACCTCTACAGCTCACTCCCATCAGTCTCCATTCAAACCACCGCACACAGCCGTCTGGTTAACTTTCAGACTGACTTTGAGAATGTATCGATTTTTCACCTAAGCAATAAGTGGCAGCGATCCAGCTTTATATTTCAGAACTGTTATGTTCGGTGCGGAATCAGTGATGAGATCGTGAAGAGCTATGATCCACAGGCTGCGTGCGGTAATAAAGGTGAGAGGGGCCATAGGGACACAGCAGGCTGCACATATAGAGATGTTTTTACTAGGACAGTATACAGAAAAGACGACTGGAGAGTAATGCATAAGACCCTTGCTAATGACAGTATGGCATAAACAACATTGGGTCATCCTGGGTTCGATTCCCGGACCGGGCAGTTGGGGCGTTTGCATGTTCTTACTGTGCCTGTGTAGGTTTCCTTCGGCCCCCCGGATAGGATTTCCCAATAGGTTCCCCAGTGAGCCCAGGACTCCCCTGAAAAATAGATTCTGAATCACAGTGGGACTTTTCTGGTTAAATAAAGGTCAAATAAATAAATATATATTTTTTTTTAATAATATCAGTCAATTATTCGCTAAATTATGCAAATTATGAAATCGATCTATTTAATTGTATGTATGTTTATGTGTGAATACAATTAAGTTGTAAAGTTAAATAAACGTACATAATGATAAAGTATTAAAGTAAGTTCATTTTTTTCTAAATAATTAGTAAGCAGTACAGCAGTCGTGCCACTGATTTGCAGGCGTGACATTACAATGAAAACTACTATTCCCATGATGCAATTGACATCCGGGGGAGGATGAACGATCCCAAAAAACGTGCTTAAAAAGTGACCTCGTCTGATCAAGGTAAGACACACGAGACGTACAACTTTCTCAAGAAAAAGTTCTGTGTATATATCTGGCTAACCTTTGCGCAGCGCATGTTTATGTTTGACGCCGTTGAGTAGCATCAGTGGCAGATATGATGGACGCGGACTGATACGTGTGTGTGGATGTGTGTCTGTGAGCAGCCCCAAGACAGAGCAGGACACTGGACAGAGAGGACCACAACTGGACAAGAGAGGACCACAACTGGACAAGAGAGCCCGACCTTCACATACTCTTTCTACTAACGCTGAGGTGAGTGTGTTAATGTCATAAGCCTCAGAAAATAGGATGAAATCTTTGGCTGTGTTGTGGAAGTTGCTTTTGTAGCGCATGCATGGAATGAAATACATTTACATGATATAGTTTATTTTACACCAAAACTGTACAACATGGTTGTAGTAGTACAGGTTAAGATGAAGTACTTTCGCACAGCATTGTATGTATGTATGTATGTATCATTGCATTAAACTGCGTGAGTGGGCTTGACTTATTGGATACTTTTTATTTTTGTAAAACACGTGCACGTTTGAGCTTCATTTGTAGACAATTTAGTTTACTCGCAAATAATAATATAATGGCAAATAGTAACGATTTTGTACATGGTCTATTCTGGACCACGGACAATGGCAGTTCACTGCAAGTCCCAAATGCTGCAGACATGGTGGCGATGCCCAATAATCCATAGTTAAGTGTGTTAAAGAAAATGAGACACGTGTGTCACATGACATGTGTGCTCTCAATCAAAGCTGCTGATTGGACTAATCACAGAAAGTGTGTCCACTATACAGCACACACTCTGTGCTGTGTTCAAATGTTTAGGACAGACTGATGAGTAAGTAATGTTGGAGTTGCACAAGGTAAAAAGAAGAGGTCTTTGGTCACTGCTGATTGGACAGTTTGAACTCTGACCACACTTTATTTGAGTTGGGGGTTTGGAGACTGAAGAAAGACATGGATTGTTGATAGAGAATGTCTTCTTGGCAAATAATCACCAAGTCACTGTTTGTATAAACAGTGGTGTAGTAAGTCTTATGATGTGAGGTTACTTTTGTAGAGCTTTGAAGCTTTTGTGATATTGATTACACTCCACTCTTTTGTCTCACTTCTGCGTATATCAAATGTTAAAATCATTCCAGGCTATAACTCAATCATTAGGACATGTTTATATCCCTGTAGTTCACTTTGAGCAAATGGAGCCTTGACAGAACAATAGTGTGAGTAGCAGACCAACACTTTGACAGTACGTCATGTGATAATGGTCGAGTTGTCCCATGCAAATGACCTTCTGCGTCCAGCCTGTCCACATCATTTAATTTTCTTGACTTCGTTTCTGTTCTAGTTGAGTGAATCCTTGTTAGTGTGGCCTTACAAGATAATACAAGAGAAAAGGTCAGCGCTTCGATACAGCTTTGCCAGCCGTTGGCTTCATAGGTCGCTTTGTGCATGTTATTATATCGGCGAAAACAGCGTGTCGCCGATATTATGGAATCACGTCGGTGCGCGTCCGCGTCCGCGTCCGCGTCCGCAGATCCTAGCTGTGAACGCAATAACTCAAAAACGAATTGCCGGATCATTTTCAACATTTGCACACAGGTGCATACCATAAAGACGCCGAACTGTATCG
>JAVQKC010150104.1:0-12665 GCA_036025475.1 Philypnodon macrostomus | reverse complement strand
AGAGTCAGAGACCAAGACCAGACCAAGAGCAGACTGTACTAAGAGTCAGAGACCAATACCAGACCAAGAGCAGACTGTACTAAGAGTCAGAGACCAAGACCAGACCAAGAGCAGACTGTACTAAGAGTCAGAGACCAAGACCAGACCAAGACCAGACCAAGACCAGACCAAGAGCAGACCAAGAGCAGACTGTACTAAGGGTCATAGACCAAGAGAAGCTCAGACTAGTTAATAATAATGAAGTGTTCAATAAGTAAACTGTTGGAGACTGAGACTGTGAAGGTGAAGTGTTGGTGTGTTGAAGTGTGAGCACAGCTGGTTCAGATTCAGAGGAACACACCCTCGGTCTCTACGGAGCTCTCAGTTCTGACTGAAACTCCATAAACAAGACAAATCATCTCAAGAAATATGGGGAACAGTCCTACAAATATTAGAATGGATGATTTTAACTCTAGTGTCACTGATATTGGTCAAATCTGTCTGTCAATCTGAGCGCGCATGGTGCATTAGTCATAATTCAGCGATGGGGATCATTTCCAGTTGTTTTGAGAGGATTTAAATCCAGAACTCATCAAGGAGGACATTAATCAAAGTCTTCACTGTGTGTCTCACATCTGCAGTTATCAGGAGGGTGTGAGCTGGTGGTAGTGCTCCTGGACTTCACCACCTCAGTCTCTGGAGAGCTCAGTGTCAAGTGTGGTCAGACGGTGGAGCTGGTGGAGCGGTCAGCTGACAGACCAGGCTGGTGTTTAATACGGACCACAGACCAACAGACCCAACAGGTGAGGTTTAGTCCTGGTTTAGTCCTGGTTTAAACCTGGTTTAGTCCTGGTTTAAACCTGGTTTAGTCCTGGTTTGCTGTTGGAAAGTCTATTCCAGCCCTGGAGTTGTCTGATTCCACAGAAAAAACAGCACAGCACAATACAACAGCAAGATGACTTAAGTGTATGTTATGTTTTGTGGTCTTTTTCTAAATAAGCAGAGCTTAATATTGTCATATAATATATAATAACCAATAAGAAACCATTATATTGTTCTACCTTTCTGGAAAATTGCCTCTAATCCCATAAAATGTAACACAACAGTGCCTCTATGTGGATGCAAGACTGAACTGCGACTAAACCAGGTTTTAATCTGGACTATACCAGAACTAAACCAGAACTAAACCAGGACTAATAAATCTACATAATAACAGAAATAAAGGCCAATTCAAAGTCTCCTTCTTTTTTGGTCTATTCATGATTAATACATTTAAAATAAGTTATTTCTGATGATTTCTTTGTCTATGTAGCACTTTCCTGGACACTCAAAGACAATTGCATTATTCATTCACTCCACAGTCACACACTGGTGGTGGTAAGATACTTAGCCACAACTGCCCTAGCAGTCTCAAAGTGGCTCAGTTGCTGACTGCTCTACCAACTGAGCCACATCTACATCAAAGACAAAAATTAAGCCACGTCTAAACCAAAAATAAACCAAGACTAAACCAGGACTAAGCTGTGGTACAATCAACAAACTTTAAACTGCAAAAGACTCCTGCATACCACCAGTCTTACCCACACCACAGTTTGAGAACCACTATCTTCGGTATATAAAAGCATGAATGGAAACACCAGGCAAACATTTCAAACAATTCACTTTTATTTAAAATCTTTTACCACACAAAACATTCTCTTCTGTACAACTGTTCCTCTTTAGGCAAAATGTGTTGCTTTTCAAAATACAAGACTTGGGGGCATTTGTGCTCATGATAAAAACTATAAAGAAAAATAGCCCCAAAAATATGAACTCTTATTGTGAAAGGGACAGGAAACATCATCTATCCAAAGTGTCTAGTTGAAGTTAATGCTTTTTTTTTTTTTTTTTAAGCTTATCAAAGAGTGACATTGACAAATATTAGCACAGCTCATTGGTTTAACACCTTTACAAAACTGTAATTCAAGATTATATCAGACATTGTGCACAGAATGGCTGCATGTTTTAAATGGTGCAAAGGAACATGGTTGTGTGAGTTGGTGGATTTTGGAAACATTTTAAATGTGTAGTCAGTTGAGTGGATCATGTGTACACTGCAAAAATGTATATCTAGATAAGTTAAAATGATTCAAAATAATAATATTGATTCTAGTTGTTTTGGATTACGCCTAGATTTGAATTGTTTCAAAAATATTTCTGACTGTAATATCTTTCCTTATTTAATAAAGCACAATTATCTTCCAGTGTATATAGAGATAGAGAGAGCGCGAGAGAGAGAGAGAGCGAGAGAGAGAGAGAGAGAGAGAGCGCGAGAGACAGAGAGAGATGACAGTAAAGTCTGAACTACTCAGACAACTTAAATCAATCAGTTTAACTAATCTATTTTGCCTATTTTTAGTGTGATGTACCAGTAAAACCAGTGGATTGTCAATGTATGTGAGAAGCATTTGAAAAGCCAAATGCCAAAATTAAATATGAAATAAAAATATTTCTAAACAAAATGTAATATACTAGCCAATATCGTATAAGATAAAGTTGTTACTGTGTGGCTTCTAGGCTTTATTGTTAATGATTGGTGATTGAATGAATGTGACGGCAAGAGAATTTTAAAGATACTTCTAAGCTGTGTTGTACGTTTCTACGTGAAGTGTACGTTGTTGGAAGTTAAGGAGAGAACATACGCTCAGCTCTGTGGACAATGGGGCCCGTGTGTACTGGCTCACATTTATGAGCTAACGTGGGCAGCCAGGGTCTGGTGTCAGCTTGGTGCGCGAGGGCCTTAAAAGGGTCCAGAATTATTTAGTCCGCTTTTGAAATAATGGGCAAGGAGCGTGACCACGGCTTTCTCACTACAAACTCCCTGGACTTTTACTGCAGTCATATATTACTCTGTTTTGTGGATGGACGTGCATATGACAAGTTAGATGACCTATTTCGCAAAAACAGTGGCAGTAGCTGTATTGTTAGAACTCACTGGATTGGCTGAAGAAGATGTTTTTTTTGTGTGTGAAAAGTTCCTTCCTCATTTAAAAACAATGCAGCTATGGTTCTGCTGTTCAATCTTGTGGTTGGAATCTCCCTCCCCTCATTTGTCTTTGGATGGTTGTGTGTTGACTAATGGTAAGTTTGATGGTATATCTAGGTGGTTCCAGCTGGAGTGGACAGAGGAGCAGCTATAGGGGCCACATTATTTGTTTTTTGATTGCTCTATGATTGTTTTTTATGGGAGTAAAGAATATCTATAATTAACTAGTAGGCAGGAGTAAGAAGTAGAGCAGATAGTCCACTAAACAGAAGGTTGGAAGTTCAATAACAACTCCAGTTCATCCTATCATTGCGTCCTTGAACTTTGAACGTATTAGGGTGATTGTGATGGTACTCACTAGTCACAGAGGCAGTTGGCATGGTATGGCTGCCACAACCATTTCTTTTGCCTTGCTGTTTTATAATGCTGTTTTGGAACGAGGCATGACTTAAACTAGTTAAAAAATTATATTTTTGCTCTAACTCCAAGTGGGTAGTGGGTACTGGAGGTTCTTGGTAGTCTTATAGATGGTTGGTATGATGGTTTAATGACATAATTAAGCTGTTCCTGCTGGAGTATACATAGGAGCAGGTATTGAAGGTTCTTCATAGTCCTATAGTGGGTTGGTATGTTGGTCAATGGTTGGTTTGATGGTATCTCTAGGCTGTTCCTGCTGGAGTATACAAAGGAGCGGGTATTGAAGGTTCTTCATAGTCCTATAGTGTGTTGGTATATTGGTTAATGGTTGGTTTGATGGTATCTCTAGGCTGTTCCTGCTGGAGTGGACAGAGGAGCGAGTATTGAAGGTTCTTGGTAGTCTTATAGATGGTTGGTATGTTGGTTTGATGGGTTGGTATGTTGGTTAATGGTTGGTTTGATGGTATCTCTAGACTGTTCCTGCTGGAGTGGACAGCGGAGCCACATTTAGACCTTTCCCTCGATGCCTTTGTCCTCCTCTTCTCCTTCCTCCACCTCCGGACTTCAACTAAAAAAAACAACATACGTAATTACCACAAACACGGGTAAGAATATGGGTAATGTCAGATGAAGAGAGGCCAAACCACACCACGTCTGGATTAACTACATGGGAAATGGTTAGAGAAAGTGGATGGTTGAATATTTCTCTTATAGGAAAGATACAATGGATTATAAAGGGACAAAGACTCACTCACAATGTTATGCTATAGATACAATGCCACATCAAATTCGTATTTTATCACCAGTTTAGCAACACCCATTCCCAATATAATGGATAAAGAAATACAGTAAATATTAACCTAAAAACCTGACACCAGACACATGTAGATATTGAGAGTAATTCCCAGTTCAGCTGTAAATGCTTCACAGTCATTTTATCCACAGTAGAGGCCACATATTCCACTCTCTCTTTTTAGTAACTTTTAGATAAAATACTAACTAACCGTTCAGGGCACACTGACCGCGATAGCAGAAAGTACCTCATGTCCCAAGCTTGAGTCCCATTTATGTTCCACAAGCGAAAAAATATCCAACTATAAAAAGATTGAGGGTCTTAAAAGCGTCAAGTGAATGTCAAACAATGGCCTGCCACAAACACAATATTAGGGCAGAATATGTGACCTCTTATCGTGAATTGTTTGAAACACAGTACAATGCTATGTTTTGACTTTGATCATTTGTTTGTGCACGAGTGCGATTCAGAGCTATATGTGCATGAATGTAAATATAAAGCTCTGAAAGCACTCCTCCATGTTCCTCAGGTCTGGACTTTACCTGGATCTCCATGTTGAGGTGATCCTCTGTGGCTGCCTGGTGCAGCGTGGAACACAGAGGAGAACAGAGGTGGTTAAGGACAGTGGAGAGTTAGGAATCTATATTTAGATCTACCAGGCAGTTTACCAAAACTGAATGAACACAACTGGCACAAACCCATTTCTTCTTTGTTCTGATGCTTAGTTTATACTTCAGATGATTTATCTCAGCGCTGAAAGCACTGCCTGTACTGACTATTAGGTTTACCTATAGGTACTGCACAAAAATCAGTGAACTGGCTATTGAGAATATGGTCCAATATACTTGTGTGGCTTTGGATACCGCTCATTTACATTACTTTTAAATAACTAGCAGTACCGTAGTAGTAACTCCGCCAAGGTCGCAAATAACTAGTAGTAGTAGTAACTGAATATTACTGTAATTGAAGGATCATAAATGACTTAGTTGGAAGTATTTGGTCATAAAAATGCTACAGAAATCAATATAATTATGATTCTCAATGGGACTCAAAGTTCACCTGTATACGATTACATTTAAATTCATGGAAGTGTCGTTCAACCAAAGCTTCACTTTTACGCCCTTTAACCCTTTAATGTAAGCATATAATCCCATAGTCCTGACCTGTAGTTGTGAGGAGTTTGGGCTGCCTGGTCTGGCTGTAGAAGGAGCCTCCTCAGTGAATGTTCCATCTTTCTTCTTATTGGACTGAGCTCTAGCTGCCTGTGTGCTCACCGACTGGAGGAGCTGGGAATCAAAACAAAAGAAGATAAAAGAGACAGACAGGAGCAAAGATGGTGCATTCTGCATGTCTGATCATGTAAACCAGGACTAAACCAGGGCCAAACCAGGGCCAAACCAGGGCCAAACCAGGACCAAACCAGGGCCAAACCAGGGCCAAACCAGGGCCAAACCAGGGCCAAACCAGGGCCAAACCAGGGCCAAACCAGGACTAAACCAGGGCCAAACCAGGACTAAACCAGGGCCAAACCAGGGCCAAACCAGGACTAAACCAGGGCCAAACCAGGGCCAAACCAGGGCCAAACCAGGGCCAAGCCAGGGCCAAACCAGGGCCAAACCAGGGCCAAACCAGGGCCAAACCAGGACTAAACCAGGGCCAAACCAGGACCAAGCCTGGACTAAACAAGGACTAATCAGGTCCAAGCAAGGCCTAAAGCAGGACAAGTGTCCAAATCAAACTAGGCCAATTTAGTTCTAGCTTACAAGCTCTGCAGTCCTGGTGTCGATAAAAAGATTGTTTTGTGATATGCTGTTATGACTCTTCACTGTCATTTTTACTGTAACAATGCCAGTGTTCCAGTGCTCTGCCAGTGTTCCAGTGCTCTGTGAGTTTTGTGAATGACTATGACAAGATGAAATGGTTGTTTAATTTCAATGTTTATAAGTTGGCCACATTTCTCGGCAAAGCCTGGACGAAACGGCAGAATTGTTTCTTTAGATAAGATATTATTTTTGATTGTACCTAATGTCTGGAAGATCATTTCTGTCTAATTGATGGTGTCTTGTAGGCCCTTTGAAGACCTGGGCATATATTTGTATGCATGACACAATAATAAAAATATGAATTTTCATTTTAATAAAAAAGGATTTCATTATCAACATTAGATTGGATGAACACTGATGGTTTTATGAAGATAGCTGTAGTCTTCTGTGTAAGGAGAGACAGCATGAATACCCAGCATAATGTAAAAGTAAATAAACTAATAACTAATCAGATAATATATATGGAAATTGTGATCTAGGCTTATTAAATCATTATATTTTACCATATCGCCCATCCCTATTTAGACCTACCTTGGTGATAGTTCCCACTGCCTTGGTGCGGCCCTCTCTGAACACTAGTTTGGTGTCACAGTGGAGATACTCTGGAGTCTTGATAAATCTAAAGTGGACCGCAGCCTTGTCTCCGGTCCTCAGACAGTCCTTGTCCATGGACAAAATGGTGGCCGTCTGCCGGATACTGCCACAGTGGACTGACGAAAGACAGGAAGGTAGTGAAGTTAGGAAGAGGAGGTTAGCCCAGACTTTAGCATAAATAGAAATGTAAGTAAATAAAACAATACATAATGAATATATTACAGTAGGATTTTCTTTAGACATAAACAATACATAATGAATATATTATAGCAGGATTTTCTTTAGACATAAACAACACACAATGAATAGCTTTGACCGTACTGACCCATGGCCTGGTATCTGGGGGATATCGTCGTTGGATGATGCAGGACTAAGATCTCAGCCTCGAACTCCCAGGTGGCCTGAGGCTGTAGTTTTGGAGACACAATCACCATCCCTTTACGTATCGTCGACCGCTTAATCTGACAGGATCAAAACAACATTAATTAAGCAAAAATTAAACTGAGATGTACACTGTTTTGGATAAATTAATGACAGCAGACTGTATGTAGGGGGGTTTGTTGATTGGTCAGTGCTTCCTGGATTGGAAGGGAATAGGGAGAGAACAAGCGCTCACAGAACAGGAGCACCAGAGAATACCGAATCAATGTGAATGAAGCAAAACACTGCCCCCTAGGGCTGCACAATATATATATATATATATTGTTAAATTGTTACATTATGGTTATCACAGGATCAGCAAAGGCAGTATCTGTATTGAACAAATATAAAAGATTTACACTGTTGAAAATAATATTTCATGTGAAAATGTGACTAAATAATAATATTTAAAAATCAAATTGTAGTTATTTATTCATACTCTGGCCTTGTTTTACTTCACATTGTGCACACAGCCTCACTGTGAACTTTTTGGAAGTTTCCAAAAAACAAAAACAAATATTTTTAAACAAAATTCAAACGATTGCAAATTCTCATATACCCACTTTTGGACCCTGACCCACTGTTTAAGAAGCACTTATTAATGAACATACAATTTGTATATGGTTATTAAGGTTACTTGCTGTTAAAGATCATTAATTTTCATTACTTTACCTTTTTGAGAGCAAATGAAGCCGTCTGCCCTCCCCGGACCTCTTGCACGGGCATCCTCTTGCGGTGGATGGATTTGACGACGATGGGGATAAAAGTTCCTAAAGGGTCAGGGCCGAGCAGCAGCGTGTCGTTCAAACGGATCAATCCACGTAAAGTAGTCCCTGATACTACTGTTCCTACACCCTGGAAAGAGACATAACATAACATCAAATTAATGATGATTAATGTTCATTATTACTGACCAAGTCTTCAAATCGTTTTATCATCTGTGAGGCTGAACTTTCTATATTGTTGTGAATTGCCAAATTTACCAATCCCGGAAAACTACGCTTGACTGGATGACTAGCTGTCAATCAAAAGCTGCTACACTCTTGAATGGAGACCATAAGGGTCATAATAGGACCTGCTTAAGTTGGAGGGATCTCCATTTCAAAAGGGTTTTTAAAAACGATGCATGGACCTGTGAATACAGTGGGACTATGTGTGTAGCGTCTTCCATCAATGTAACAACATGACACAGTAACAACATAATTCAAATTGTTATTACTACCATCTCACAACTGTGTCTCCCGTAATAAGTAAATAAAGAGGGTTGACTTCAAGGGTACATCGCAGAACCCAGTGGATGGAGCTAGACCTAAACTACCTTTCTCTCGCAGGTATGGCAATTTGGGCTAACTATATCTCAATGGCCCCCACCATAAATATTGGTCCAGTTTGTTGGTTACATTGTCTTAATAGAAGCACGTACAAATCTAGTCCCTGACTCACCGGTACAGAGTAGGTGTCGTCAATCTGAAACTCTGCCGGTTCCTCTGTGTTGAAGGTGGTTCGAGACGAGAGAAGATTCAGAAACATCTTCAACAAGTCCATGTTTTCTCCCGTCACATTAGAGATTTGGAAAATGGGACACACCCTGAAGTACATTGTGAAAAAGTAAATAACATTGTCACAAATATAGAAACAGAATGTACCCATACCTTTCTGAGCTGAAGTTTGATGCTGTGACAATGACGTCATCTTTGTTTTGGACTAAAACTGGGATCTTCCTGCAGCCGGGAGACTTTAATAACCTCTGTAATAACTTCAGGGTCTCTGTGTATACATTAAAGGATAGACAGAACTGACATTTTTAAAACAGACATTTCTGCTATTCTACAATAAAAATATATATAGATAGCTTACTATGACTTTTATGTAGATTTATTTCCATATTTCTTTATGTATGGTATGATATTATTTGTGTAACACAGAGAATACTGCTATTCATGTCTTCATACACCTTTTTCAAATTCAATATACAATGTTCATCATAATACTAACACTATTTTTGTTTAATGGCGGTGAAGAGCAGAGCAAAATTAAATGCACTGTAGCACGATTCAACCATCGTCCCAGATTAGTCATACCTTCATATTAAGGTCCTTTTATCGATATATTGCAGGTAAGGTAAAATTTTAAATCTAAATCTCATGACAGCTTTACCTTGTAGTATATTAGCAGGGCACATGTCTATCTTGGTGACCACCACAAACACGGGCACATTCAGAGCCAGAGCCAGTCCCAGGTGTTCTTTAGTCATCCCCACGATCCCCGCGTTACTGCCAACCTAGAGTACAAATATACAAATGTATTAAAAATAAATATAATAGATCACCAAAGCAGAGTCAAAGTCATAGTATAGACCAGAACTAAACTAGGACTGACCTAGACCTAATCCAGAACTAGAGCAGGGCTAAACATTGGGACTAAACCATATCTAAACAAGAAAGCACTCGGAGAGTCCAGACCTCCGCCAAGCTCGCAAATTTCCCCTATGTGCACTCAGCAAATAAACCGTAAACTATGGTAAAATAGTACAGAACTCTAGAGCAGGTACAAACTTACTAAACCAACACTAAGTATGGCTAACCCAGAGCGAAGCATGGACTAACCCAGACACAGTAACTGGATCTAAACTACATGGTCTAAAGTAGAGGTGGGCGATATGGTAAAAATATAATATCATGATTTTATTAAGATTGAGATCACGGTTTCAATTTGATCACACTGAAACAGACGACTACTGCGTCATAAAACCCACAAATCAATGTACATCCAATCCAGTTCTCTTAATAATAATTAATACCATTTATTTTCCTGTTTTTAACACTATGAAGACTGGCATTGGTACAGTCAAAATGACGGTGAGGAGCATAAATGAAGTGCACGAATGCACTTTTATTCACGATTCAACGATCTTCCCAGATTAGCACATTGTCAGAACTTCATATCATCAAGACGGATCAAATTGTAATGTACTAAATTTACAAAGTCTCCCCTAAACCAGGCCGTAGTGAGACCTTATATTTACAGGAGGCAATCGTGGTAAAGTATGTCGTTTCTTTTCATGGCGGCCCCTCACCATAAGCATGCAGAAGTCAGGCAGGTGTCCAGTCATTCCAAACACTGTGGTCTTCAGGTACTTCTCGTGTCCGGCCAGGTCGATGAAGGTGATGATTTTAGAAGACTTCTCACAGATCTCGGTCCAGTCTAAACTCCCTCCATGGCTGTCTGGTTTATTCACCACCTGAAACAGAACACACAGGCTTCATGGACCATCATTTAAACCAATAGTACTCTTCTGGCGGTTCATTTATTACAATATGCAATTTAGACTTTGCATTCTGGAAATTCTGTGAGTTGACATGTTCCCCCAATTTCTTTATTTTTATTTTTTACTCAGTCTGGCTTAGTGCAGTAACTTATGTCTGAAGAAATGTATCCCAACTTATTTGACTTTCAAGAGAAATTACTAAATGTACTGAAAATGCACTATAACCTGTAACCTATAAATAATCACCTGGTTCTACTCAATTATCCTAGTTTTATGATTTGTCATGTTCTATTTTGGACAGATTTCATCCAAAATTAAAGTATCCCTTGTGACAATGTCTATATATGATAATATATTTTGTGATTTCACTTGATTTGTGAAGCTATAATGCTGTCATAATCTAAGACAGAAAAATAGGCTTTCCACCATTGTGTTTCCACTGCTTTAAAATATGAACCAGTATTGCTTCTGCTTCTTGTCTCTTAGTTTAGTCCTACACATAGGCCATACCTGTCCTTCCTGGTCAAATCCCAGGATGTCATTGCCCACGCTGCTGGTCCGTCCACTCTCCATCTCATGTTTGTGTCTGAAGAGTTTCTGTCGGGCGAATCCTCGGCCGTTATCCAGTTCACCGTGAGTAAGGACCCCCAGGAGCGTGCTCTTACCGGCATCAACATTACCTACTACTGCAACCCTGGAACAAAAACATAAATCAGGACTGAACCAGGTCTTAATAAGGACCGTTATCCAGTTCACCGTAAGTCAGGACCCCCCCAGGAGGTTGACAGTTACTGTAGAAATATGAATGTATAAAAATTTTCAAAATTATCCAGGCTTGACTAAGAGGTGTCCAAAGATGTGTTGGTTCACAATCACAAGAAAAATATGAAAAATTATTTGAGAAAAAATAGAAATGACAAGGTGAATGAACTGACGTGTGGGGATTACTGCGGCAACTATGGTGTGTTTGACCATATGGTTATGGTTGTGCATCCAAGTTGGTTTGAGAGATGGTCAACTTGGTTTAATTATTTCATTAGCCCTGGTCAAAAGCAATTTATTGGGTCAAAAACTGAATTAAAAAAAAGATGTGTTGTTCTTGTCTGCTGCCGTCTCCATGTCACTACATAATGTTTTAAAGTGAATTCTTACCTGACCTCTAAGAAGTCCTGCTCCCCGACTCTCCTCCTGATGAGATAGTCCCGGAACCTGCCCCTGCTCTCAGCTCTGTCTCTGAGGAGGATCAGATCTGCTTCTATCTGTTCACATAACGACTGGACTGTGGCTACAGAGGCCTCCATGTCCTTCTCATCCAGGCCATAGTCACCTCCATCTAAAAACATATATAGTGCAATATAATACTCATCCAGACCGTAGTCACCACCATCTACATACACACAATACAATAGTCCTTTAGCCAATAGCTGCTCAGGACGAGGCGGTTGTAAGTTTTCTGCTTCTTCAAACTGAACTAACAACTATCATAAAATACATTAGGCTTCTACCATTAATCTGTCGTCATTTCCCAGGACTAGACCTGTAAAACCAGTCTGGAGTGGGTCGGTCCAGATCAGTCCCATGTTCTACAGAGACCTGAAGTAGAGGTGGTGCATTTGTGGGCGTGGGAAATATGACACCCTTTTCACCCAGACCTCTGACCCCAGCCACAGTCTGTAAAGTCAGACAACTGCAGCAACAAAAATAACTCAATAAAGACTTCATTACAAACTCAATGCCAGTTCATAAAATGTTGTTATTTGTTTATTACTCAAGCATTACCATAAAAATAATGATATATGTCGTCTTCAGTTGATTCACAACAACTGCCTTGGCCACAACTTTAGATGACTGTGGTTAAATGTAAAAGCCTTTAGGCTGAACTTGTTTGGCCGCTGTCACACCCTCATATAGAAGGCTTGCTAAAAAGGTAGATGTTTTAATTGTAGCATCTTACATGACAAAGATGTAATGTATATAAAAAACATATACTGTATTTTCCGCACTATAGGGCAGTGAATTATCTATTTTTGAACTTTTTCCATATATAAGGCGCATTAAGCGAAACAAAACACTTTATTAAACGCGTTCACAATAATTTTCAACCTTGTTCAGTTGTAACACGTAAAAATGATATGGCCATTTTGGGGTCATATATAAACACTAATAATAATACACCACTAATATTACAATGAAGCATAGTACCAGTATGCATTACTCCGTGACGCTCCTGACTTTGTAGTTTACCGAAACTGTACCAAAACTTTTTGACGGAGCGCCTTGAGCGCCGTGTGACACAAAATCTCTTGGAGGTCAGTAACACAACCAGAATGAATCCATATATAAGGC
>JAVQKC010150100.1:0-15051 GCA_036025475.1 Philypnodon macrostomus | reverse complement strand
ACCTGTTTGCCTTGGGAGACCCTACCAGGGGCATGTAGCCCCCGACAACATAGCTCCTAGGATCATTCAGGCGCACAAACCCCTCCACCACGGTAAGGTGGCGGTTCAAAGAGGGGGCTGTGCTTTCATAAATTGATAAAAAGCATACCTTTGGAATGGACTACCCACTGAGAACATTTGGGAGGCATTTTGGGAGCTGCAGAAAGTGGACAAAAATGGCAACATAGTTTGTTTTCTCTTTGTTTTGTGTGTACATACTGATACCCCATCACTATTTAATACTTAAACACTTGTGTAGCAGTAGCGGGGTGGTCTGGGACTGCCTCAGATTTTAATTTATATGTTACTTTCTTCACCCGGGACATTGTACTGACCGTGCTGAAGAACTTCAAACTCTCTTATTTTTTTTTCTTTTACTGTATTCTTAATTCGATTTTTTGTGACATTTCTGACGCCAAGCAAAAGAGGGACTCCATGCCATGACTGGACCTGTGTACTGACCCATCACCAGCGGAGAGTTTGTATATTTTCATATCCTTTGGGCTGCAGAGTACTACAGACTATGCGCATTGGAAAAAAAAGACCGGAAAAAGGACATTTGCCAAACATCTTTGTCCAGTTTTTGTTGTTGTGAATTGGGGCCAATGAAGCTTGTAATCTGTTCAGTAGGAGAAGACCTAGGAAAGACTGTGTGGCAGTGCGGACGCCTTCGAGGTCCCCCACCCCCAACATGAAACCCTGTTCTCTGCTGTAACTACATTTGGATTTTGTACATATACTTTACATCAGGCTAACATAGAAGGGACTAACGCATTTGTCTACATTCCCATAAAAAAAAAAAAAAAAGAAAAAACGCCTGTTAAACTGCCCTGACAGATGCTCCCTGTCCACCATGGGTTTGAATGGACTTATAGCTCTGACTGCATCTGTCAACTTTGTATTTATTGTTAGTTTTTTTTCCTCGAGGTTGAAGGAGCAGGCGCAGCAGAGCACAATGCCGTCCGCGAAGACATTCTATTTATTGGTGCCATGTTTGTTTGTGTTTGGCTGCTCTGTCATAATCCTGTATGGTGTAAATACAGTGTAAATAGTACTCTTCATCTCCTCTATCTCTTTCTCTAAGCCTGTCTTTATCTACAGGCTGCTGATGCCTTTCTTCTTAACATTGTGTGTGGGTTTTATTTTCTTACAATAGCATATGAGGCCATATTGAAAGAAATAAACAGATATTATTAGAACCAAGTTGTAATAACAACATTGACATTTCTTTTTCCTTCATTCATAATTTAACAACAATGTTTCACAAAAATGTTTCCTAGTGAAGTGGAAGTAGTAGATTTTGGATGAGAGTCACATCAGTAATGGCACTATTGACTGTACTTTTTTTTATCACATTTGTATGTTTTGAAATTGGTGTATATTATTTGCTAATCCACATTTTAACTACAAATGTATCTGCAATTTAATAACCATATTTTATTGCAGCTTGGTTCTCATAGTATCTAGTTTCACCTGTCCTCATATGCTGCTGTTCTGTTTCATGCAAAGTGCACTGTAATCTGTTTTTGAAACATATTATTTTTATTTTTATTGTTTTTTCTCAGTGTTTATTTCCATTCTTTTGCATGTACTCTACATGTTGCTGCATCATGTATTTTTTCTGTTGTAATTTTATTTTGTTAACAGTTTGAAATCTTGATAAAGGGTCTGATCACTATCTCGCCGCAGTTGTCATGGTGAGATGCCGTCTGCGCTCTGATTGGTTGTTGTGAAGCTATATCCTTGATGATGTTTTTTAAGCCAATACATTTTGTACTGAGAATGACTCAGTTTTTATCATTGGAGTTCCCCCTGAATCCTGCCACATAATGATGAGAGGTGCCACTTTGTCTAAACTGTGAGCGTTTTGGGGCAAGGGTTTTGTATTACTGTAAAACATTTGAGGGACTTCTCATCCTGTAACCTGTGGAGTTCACTGTGCTTTTTGCTTCAGTTAACACCTCTTCTCATCATTTTTATTTTCCACAAAGCCGTAAAAAAAAATTTTATTTTGTCCAAATTGTGTACAGCTGTGCTCGAGTCTCAACAGTGCTGAATGAGCAGGCTTGTCACATGTATGTACAAGACTGAAAATCAATTACCCACAATCCTTGTCTCTTTTTTTGGCAGCTGGCAAAAGGGCGCCCATTTAGTTTTTTTCTCTCTTTTTTTCTTGCTTCTCCCGCTGGGTTATCATAATAATTGTTAATATTATTATTATTATTATTGCTGCTCTTCTGTGGCTGTTATAAAAATACAAGATCTTCAACAGGAAAAACGACAACTTACGATGTGAAATAATTTCAATCAGAAATAAATTGTCTGTGAATATGTTTGACTTGTGTGCCATGTGAAGTTTGTTGTGAATGCTGTGTTGGACAAAATAATCACAGCATTAGAAAGATAATGATTTGTCATGTAATATGGTCTCCTTTGTAGTGCAGCTATTGTTACATACTTCATTCATGCACTGACTGGCCACTTTATGATTTTGACCTATGAAGTCAAAGATCAATTTCAGCAGGTTTGTCATGGCTACAAGACTAAATGTATTGATTGGCTAATAGCTATTTGTGATAAGTAGCAGTTTAAACTGTCCAATTACCAACAGATTAAAACATGTGTGCAAGTATGGACACCAAATACACACTTAGATTAATAAATCAAATACGATAGTCAGATTTATTCATTTGTTCAGCAAACACACATAGTATATAAAATATTTACAATTTACTACAAACCTACAGTGTATCCAACTTTTTTCTCTTTAATCTGTCTTTTTCTTTGCTTTAGCATTGGGAGCAGTATGTTGGTAACTTTGAAGCTGGTCTTGACGATGCTCTTAGGAATAAAATTTACTATTGTTTATCTTCTTCTCCTTGGTCCTGCAGCACAGATAGAAGTACATTAGTGGATTGTACATGTCTCTATCGTTGTCTATAGTTAAAGTGCATTGCAGGACTTGCCTCTGTCTCTCACTGGTGCTGGACTCTCGGCTGAGCTGGGAGAACTGACCAGCCGGTGCTGAACGCTGCAGGTTTGCGTGTGTGTCATATAAAAACGGTTCACTGAATTCAGTCTGTTTCTTCCTCAGCTGAGAGGAAGACGAGTATAGCTCCTCCTCTGTGTTCTGACAAAGAGGAAGAACATTTACTGACAGCACCAACAAAGCATAACTATCAGCTTGGAGCGTTCAAGATTCTGGACAAAGACCCCTGCGTGTGTTCAATGGTGGTATTAACATAGTCCATGCCTATTTGTCTGCTTACCGTTGCCTGTTTAATTTGGATATGGACCAAGAGAGAGGCTAACTCCACATTTTCACTGTAGCCATTCCTCAGTGGGACAGACCGGTAACCTACAGAGTCAATGTTTTTATATTATCACAACTATAGTAATAAGGCAAACATCTCATATACTCAATAAGAAAAATCATTAAGTGTGCACATCTTAGACAAAAACAGGAACTTGGGGGGAAATCACCTCCCTTTCTATTTAAACGAGTTCCTACCTGAGCGAATGCCTTTGACGGGAAAGGTGGCCTGAGCAAGGAAGTTGGGGTCTGAGAACATGTCCTCCTCGTTCACCACAAACCGCAGGAAGGTGAGCTCTGGCTCGTACACAGAAAACACAGCAGACTCTGCAGGGGCTTTCCACACCGGGTTTAAGCCATTATCACCTGACACACAATGTTTGTTAAAATGTAAGCGCCTTCATATTAGCTTCTAATATTTCTTGACTGACATTTTACATTTTTAACTTATACAGGACCAGACAGATTTTCTGACCACTTGCTATTTTGGCGTGATAAATAAATGTATGTCTGGTAGATTGTGAAGTCAACAATGTCATGTTCAATGGCAAGAGTGTCTTACGGTAAACTGCAGTCTTGAACCTGTCCTCAGTGTGTCCACACAGCTCGATCTCTACAAAAGGACTGACAATACTGCGTCCGGGCTTCGGCAGGTGCCGGGCAGCTATCACCTGCACAGGTACACACAGTCTTCTGAATGTTCAATATGATGTTTTGATGATGTTGTAGACATAAAAGACAAACCTACCCTGACAATAATGTAGTACTTGAGTTTGCTCTTCTCATAGTAAGGGTCATCGTTGTCACAGCGCATGATTTCTGGCTGAAGGACATAACCAGTGCGTCCATTTAGACTAAACAGGGCACTGTTCAATTGCATGTATTTATCTGCAGCGGTGCACAAACAGTATTATAACAAAATAAGCTCACAATCAAGGCTCATACTGATGTATTTTGTAACAGCTACACTACCTGCAGTCTGGTAGTTGAGAGCCACCATGTGACAGCCTAAAGCCCATAATGGGTAGGGGTCATAGTTGGACGACTCCACTCGCTGGCTTTTAGGGTAGATGCGGCTCAGAGCTTTACGGTTATACTGAAGAAAGTCCTTGGTCCGGCTCTTTCCTGGAATTTTATTTTCAACAAAAGAGCGAACCTGTTTGTAAGTGTAGGAATCTGTGGAGAAAAGTAAGAGAAACGTTCACTTTCTGGATATTCACAGGCGGCTGAAAACCAAATTACTATATGTGTGTAAATGTAGGCTACATGCACATGTTTTTACCAAAGCGGTCCTTCTCTTTGCTGCAAGGCTGACAGTACACCACCAGGTCTGACATCTCCATGGCAACCTCTGCCTTCTTTTCTACCACTTCCTGTTGCCTGATCTATGAATGGACAAAAACATCCTCTTTCATTATAGTCTCTGTAATGTAGTATTGACATATGAAAACACCACTATATTGTAGCTATTTTTTCGAACAATTTTCGAACAATAATCCTACATATTTATATGTTTCTCTGGCAGAGGCCCACAGACTCTGACCTCTTGTTGTCGGTGGTACTGCTTGCTCCTCTCTCTCTCTGTGATGTCCCAGGCTACTTGGTACCACTCATACAGCTCCTCCACAGAGTCAGCCGAAAGATCGAACTGAAGATTGTCCTGATCCTTGTCCTGCAGCGTCAGCACGTGAGCCTTCAAGTTTTTCCCATTTTTTACTGCAAACAAACCATAACATAACTATAATAAACCATAACAGAAAAGAGCTTCATGAGAAAAAGAAAAAATCGGACTAACAGTTTTGGATGTTGCACTTAGAGATTTCCACAACACCTTTGCACAGCCCTCCCAAAGGATTGTCCTCATTGTCCTGGATACATACACAAAATCAGCCAGTCTGTTTAAACTGTAAATGTATTTTATGGAAACTGCTGTCTTCCATTACATGTATCTTGTGCTCAGCTTTCTTGTTGTTGGACACCTCCTCGACATAGTTGGATGGAAAATATAGCTGTATCTTTCCACCACAGTCACCGATCCACCTGGAAAAGAAGTGTTTCAGGATGTGAACTGTGTCATGTCAGAATGTGCAAAACAGATAAACAACAAAAAATGAATGAAGAAATGAAGGCAATGTGTACAAAATATATTGTGAGGCCTATAATGATGGCTCTAAGGAAAAGACGAAACTGGAGGTAGCAGAGCTGATGATGTTGAGGTTCTTCTTTGAGACAAATATGCATATGGTTGTTTTGGAGATAAAGTAAAGAAGGTCAAATTGTAAACGTTTCAACATGTACAGAGGACAGAATATGCTGAGGTCAGAGTCGCCAGCTAAATGCAATATGACTAGCTAAAGGTAATATGACTGACTGTATGACTAGTAAAAGACAATAATGCAGAGGATAGGGATAGAGGGAGGCTTATCATTTAACCCACCATCCATCATTCTCCTTGATCACATTGTGTATGAGGGCTCCTTTACTGAAGCTGAGCTCGTCTGATTTCTTGGCATGGTAACTGTAAAGAGCCCTGACAGTGCTGTGGGGCTGAGGCACAAAGAGATGTCTATTAGAGCAGTGGTTCAAATACTTCAGAACTATTTTATTGGACAAGAAATAATCTAAATGCTAAATAAGGACTGAATGGACACATTTTGAACTTTATCCGGTCTATACCAGAACTAAACCATGTCTAAACCCATCAAATTGAACCCCCTAACCAAAGCAGGTGTGAAGCAGGAACAAAAAATAGCTAATTTAACTAAATCAAGACAAGTAATACCTCTAAAAAGCATCCCATTACCACAGTGTACAAACAACTTTATAGTCTATATAACAGACAAGCACACATTCATTGTGAAAACCCACCATTGCCGGCTCAATCTCATTGGGTTCAACATAGTTCTTGACTTCGTATAGAGAGGCGCAGTCTTTTTCCTGTAGATCAATGTCAGATTTAACAATTAGCATGTGTGACTCTTAGCTTGTTTTAAAGGTATGTATTCATGAATTATACAAAAGTAACTCACGGTGCTAAAGCGGGCTACAAGCTCTGGGGTGACTGGGTAACGTAGTTTGATTTTACGATACAAAGGTTTCTTTCTAAAGTAGCTGACCAGCTCCACAAGGCTCTCAAACTCTGTGGTAGTTCCCAGCAGATACATGTTGCCTTCTTTTTGGATTCGGCAGTGTTTGACTTTACCATCACCTCTGAAACAAAAACAAGATATGTATTGGAAAAAAATATAGAAATACCATTCCAGAACCAACATGCCAAAACATCTAAGAAGATAAAAAAAAACTAAAAATAGTTACATTTGTGTAATCTTGAACTGTCAAAATGTAATAAAAATAAATCAATAAAAACAACCATGACTAGGTTGATTTGGAGAAAATCCAGTAGTTTGTAAACTAGTTTCTGAAAAGGTGTGCACCTAAATGTGATAGCATAGGAGTCAGGGTCGCCCTCTCTCTGTCGGATCAGAAAAGCACCATCTCTGGGGATCCTCATCAGATAGTCCTCAGCCTCTCCTCTGCTTAGGTTACTGTAGAACCACCTGAAAACAAACCAGAAATAGGTTACAGATTATAGCGTGTTTTAAAGGTCATTCGGAAATGCCATTCGTAAAACTGTTATTCAGTGATCATCATTTCATTCATTCATCTTCTTGGTTATTATTCACTTATTATATCGGCAAAACAACAATGTTATGGAATCACATCTCAATAACTCAATGTTAATTGCTCATTAACAATATAAAAACCATTAGTATTCACACAATGTCTGATTATGGTGCCTGTTGATGCCATAGCAGTTGTGGCAGACATATGGGGCGTTTCATCAATATACACCTTGCTGTCGGGGACGACATCGTGGGCCTAGTTCATGTGAGAGATCAAGGAAGCAACCCAGTAACTGATTAACAAATAAAACCAACAATAAATTCAAATTAAATTAAATTCAATTTGTTAGGCCTTGTTAATTTAATTACAGTTTACGTGTATTTAAATTGGTGACAGTTTGTATGTATATCCATATGTGTAGCCACAGTAACAGACCCTTGTTGTTCATTTGGGTTGGGCTGAGGTACAGTGTCCGTGAGGCGAAGATCGAAGTCCTGGCAGCGCAGGGGGCTCTCTCTGTAGTGCTGGATGAGAGCGTACACACTCGGGAAGTGCAGGTTTGGAGTCAGATAGTAGTAAGTGAACCCCCCCTCGGTGCCTGAGCGGACACGACAGTGCTGGACCTTCCCACCACGCCTTCAAAACAATAACATTAAAAAACACATCAAAAAGATTTAAAGGGGTGCTTTTAAGTCTATGCCGACAACAACAAGCCTTTTAGCAAAACCTATTAGCAACATGGGGCACTGCAAAAGTAATGTATGTTGCTATACTTCATACAACGATCATTTCTTAAATGAATTTACTAATTTAGTAGTTCCTTGTTTGGCTACATCATATCAGTCGGAGCCCCTCCTCTTTTCAGACGTTTTCTACGGGAGCAGTCCCGGAGCGATGTGTACAACTCTAAAGAGTAGAGTGCTACACTTATCAGTTAGTTTTAGTCAAAGCATCTAGAAAATATAATTCCACCTCCAGGGAATCCAAACTGCAAACTGCCCACTTTTCATGCTGGACCAATGACATTAGCATTAAAGGGTGCTAGTATAAAAGGTTGCTATTATAAAACATGCAGCCCCCAATTTAATATCGGGTCCTGTTTTACATGAAAAATGCAGTGCGTACCAGAAGGACAGGGTGTAGTCAGAGCGAAAGGTGTTGCTCTCGCGCACCAAGAAGGTGCCGTCACTGGCCCCAGTTTCAGCGCAGTGATCCTTAATGAGCTGCTCTGCCATCCCCCTCCCATCTCTCAGACCACCGTGAAACCAGGGTTCTGAGGTGTGTAGGTCCTGGTACTAGACAAAGACACACACATCAATATTATAATACAATTTCATACAGCACAATAAAAAACAGCAGTGGGGATTCAAAGTTAGCGTAAACAGCAGCATACTTTATTACTGCCATTAGTTTGAAATGGTTTGGACATGGATGGTTAGAAGTGTGTGTGGGCGACATGGTAAAAATACAATATCACAATTTTGCAAGATCAAGACTCTAATGTTGATATTATCGCAATTTTGTCTTGCACAGAAGACTACTGTAATCAGTTTTCTAGACTAGATATGTACATCCAATCCAATGGTCTTCATAATACTTAATATTTATTAATATTATTGCTACAGAGCAGAGCATAAATGAATGCACTGTAGCACAATTCAACAATCTTCCCAAATTAGCAGATTGTCATAACTTTTTTACTGTTATATCACTCACCCCTAATTAGAAGGAGGAGATTTCTAAATTAACTGATTAGATTTGAGTCGACAGAAAGCAAAGTATGGGGTAAATGAAGCCCCAAAACATCACAGTTTCTTCTGAACATCTACATATAAGTGAATCAAACTGATATAGATTTTACAGTTTGTTTGTTTTTTAAATCTGGCACCTTTCTGGGGTCCTCTTCCTCCTCTTCATACTCCTCTGCGTAGTAGAGCTTATCATCAGAAATCACACAGTAGTGCTTGTTCCACCTCTGCACAGGAATCACAAATTAAAACATCAAATAGGACATGCACTGACATTGTGAATCAATTCTCTAAACTTTGATTTTGTTTATACAAAGCTATATCTGAGTAAACAGCACAGGGCATATACACGAGTCACAAAAGGTTACAAGTGAAATCTGTAGAAAAAGGATATTAGGATATTATAGTATTTTAGAAATTAGTGTATTTATCTAGAACAAAGGGATAGCAATTTAGTTTATATTGCATTTTAGAAGCATTTTGTAATTTCACCTGAAAGTCAATATATCCCTAACCTTTTGTGACTAGTATATTTGTTCCAAGAGAAATACTTCACACATCTATTGCTGAAGGCAGGTGTGTCGAAGAGTGTAATGCTGGCAACACTTAACAAATAGAAAAAAACATCCGAACACTGTCTAACTTGCAACACCAGCAAGGGGCCTTCATCAGGCAAAATGATTTTGCAATTTGGTGTTGAAAGTTGGACCGTTTGCAGGGATCTTTTGTGTGACTAGTATATTTAAATTGGGGGAAAATTACATAAATCTATTCATGTCTTTAACCAAATCTACTTCCTTTGTGTATGTCCCCAGAGGGAGGAACAGCTCATTTTCTGTATGCACGGGCAGTACATTACAGTAAAGAAATGGCAAGTGTGAACAGGAAGTTACACACACTTCACATGAGAACAGCCCATTGGCATTTCACACTCACACTCAGGAAGCAACACAGAGAATTTAGTAAGAAATTAAAAAAATGCTTTGGGGAAAGCACTATCTGCTTCTGTATAATGCTAAAACTGACTTCTATGACGTAAAGTAGGTATTATGTCATTAATATTGTTTTACTTCAGTCCGTGGCCTGGTCTCTACATCAAAATTTGTGACATACTAATAGTAGTCAAGTTTTTTAGTGGCATAGTAGCCCACACAAACACTGATTTGATGTTGCTGTAGAGGCGGGGGAGGGACTAAAGTAAAGCTAGACTACTATTGGTCAAACATTGTTTTTTACCAATATCTTATTTTAGGAAACCTACAGACTGCAGCTTTAAGACAACCTTTAACTTTTACTGTCATCAATTCAGCTTTATGATAAAGAATATGCATACTTCTATTTGATTTTTCAATTGAATTTGAATCATAAAGTACATGGTTCATTGTCAAAAAAGCATGCCATAAGCTACTTATAATATTGTGAGTGCCACACATGTTGACCTCCACATGTACCTGGTCCACAGGGTCCCAGATGTCCAGGTCTCCACACTTCTCCCCTTTCCTGACGTCTTTAAAGGCACCTCCTCCCTCCACACTCAGCTTCTTGTGCTAAACAAAGATAACCACCACCAGTCAATTGTATAATATAATATATTTAACAAAGCTATACTCGGTCAGGTCCTACCTTGAGAATGATCTTGCCCTTAAGCTGTGTTGGAGACGGAAGCTGCTCAGCATTTTGCTCTATTGGGTCAGTCAATAGTTTGTCTCCAAAAACATCTCTGAAGATACGGGCCATCTGACGCTGCTGCTCTATGGGACAGTGCTCTTCTATGGACAGGATCAAGGGAAAGCTGAGAAACAGTACAGACAGATAACCACAGGAGACTTAATACAAAGGTTAAAACAAAGAATAAAACTAACACATGATAAAACATTTAAACATAGATTGATAAAGGTTTTATACCAACATGAAGTAAACATGCAATTCTTTATAAGAATCAGTGCTTTGTGTTAATTAGTATAAAAAACAAAGACATAGTTAATATTAGCAGGCTTTGGTCTGGTGTGCCCCCGGGCAGCTGTGGCTACATAAGTAGCTTACCACCACCGGGAGGAGTGACTGAATAATGTAATTGTAAAGTGTCTTCGAGTTTTGAGAAAAGTGATATATAAAACCAATGCATTATTATTCTTATTATTTATAGAAGAATGACAGCTTAGCTCCATCAAATGTATTCTAATGTAACGTATGACTACCTGACAATACATAATCTACATTTTAACTCAGCATTTTGCTTTAACAAACACTGCATTGTGTGTTTACTGTAGATTGCAGAGGGAGTCATTTCATTCCCTTTGATGATTGAAAACACATGCAGTCTCAACGATATGTGTCAGTGATTGTGCAGCAGATCTTACTCTGTTGTGACAAAAGCATGCTCGTTGATGGACTTCACCACATCCTCAAACTTGATCTTGGTGGTCCTGGTCCAGCCGTGGTAGATGATTGGTTCACTGGGCCCCTCCCAGCAGTCCACTGAATTCAACAACATAATGATACACTCAACTAGCAAAAAAATCTCAACATACAATACAAACCTTAACTTTAGTAAATTGTAAAAATTGTAAAAAAAAAATAGGTCTTCAAACTCAGACATGCATATATACATTTGCTCCATGTTTTTGTTCTGTGCTGTGTGTTACATTTGTTAAGCTGATACTTACATTCGACACAACGACATCCCCATCGCAAACAGCGGACATAAGCCTCTGTGGACGACTCACTACGCAGCTGATCTCCAGTCAGGTAACTGAAAACCAGAAAAATGTGATTTGAGATAATTTCTTCTGTCTTCTGTCATACTATATGCTAATGGTACGTTTGGGAGTGGTCATACTAACGTGTTGTGTGAGGAGCTGATCCAGTAATGGGACAGAGGGTTGTTCATGTCCAGGTGACTGATCTCAGAGTATTTCTCGTCCCAGACTGCGTTCTCCTTCGAAAACAGGAAACTAAGGAACTACCAAGAAGACAAAAAACATGACATTAGCATCTGGCTCTTTCCTTGTTAAACACTTGTTAAAAAGCTGTACCTCGCTGACGGTGAACTCAGGGTCATTGGTTTTTCTCATTGTGTCGTCAATGAACATAGTCATCAGCTCTCTAACCTGGTTCAGATCTTGGGCCCACGTTTCCTAAAAAAGAAGGTGGTAATAATTATATATTGATAAACTTTGGTCAATTCTGATCGAAACTGGAATCACCTAGAGCTGTAGTCGACTAACGAAATTGTTTGTCGACTAAAGTCATGTCCAGCAGAACGAGTAATTGACTAAAACAGTACTGAGAAGGGAAGGGGCTTGTCATGTGATTTGGTAACAAAACATATTAAGAAAAGTTGACAGTAAATATATTTGAACCTAAACATTGACCTAAAATTTAGTGTTGTTATCATGAATAGGATAAATAATAACAAAAGTTAATGAATACATTTGACAGGCTTAAGTGATGCAGAGTAAATGCAACCAAAAATAACATTTTAGTCAACAAAGACCCCACTGAGCAACTGGACAAAGTGACTAAAGGTTTCCATGCCTTCTTGCAGCTCAATCACTACCATACTGTTTCTGTGCCACTGTCCTGAATGTGGCTTTGTCTTACTTTTTGTTTGAAGATAAGAAACCGCTGAAAGTCATGAAGCAGCACTGCAGAGGCATCAGGTTTATCTGTGTTCCTGTGTGAGAGATCGAACACAAGACATCACCAACCAACCACCAACCGGTAAAGTCCAAAAAAGGCCTGAGACCTAAAGACTGAGGCCTGAGACTAGAAAGTGCAGGTGCAATTTTAAATCTCAAACCACTGACATCCTACTATGGTATATATGCTTGGTGAAGGGAGTTTCTGTAATGTACAAAATCTTATAAATGACCCATGTTCCAGATGCATTTCAAGTTAAATTATTGCAATAGATAGATATATTGACGTTATAGATGACTAGACAAAATCACGCCTAATTAATGGATCACATATAGTTATCCTAAAGCCTGCGGTACATAAAGTCCTTAATAATTATGATTTCAGGACAAACTAAATAAGTATGCACTCACCCCAAAATGAATTCACATGACTCCTTCTTAAATTCATCCAGAATCTTAAAATGTAAAAAAAAAAAAATTACAATGTATACATTTTTAATTTAAAATAAAAAAAATACTTTTGACTTACCTCATTCTGTTCAAACATTATGAGATTATACAATTTATGAAACTGTTCAAAGTCCAAGCGTTCTCTCTTCGCTCCCACTTCCTGCAAGACAGAAAGCAATGACTGTACTCGGCAATAAGTAACAAGCTTCAAATTAGTTTTCCAAATATTTTAACTACACTTTAACTAAATACAGAGCATAAAACAACAAAAAAATACCGTGAATTTCTCCTTTAGAGTGCGGGAGCTAGGAGCCTTGTAGTTGAGCAAAGGAAGCAGTGTCTTAAGCTCCTTCATACTTATGCTGGCGATGAATACATACAATACATACAATAGTTCAAGTATAGTCATGATTCAAACACAAAATCAGGCTTTCAAGTGAGGTACCTGTTGGTTTTTTTCTGGTTTACGGAGTACATCTTTTTTCGTAACCAACTAAAACAAAAAGACAATGGCATCAAGGGTGTGGTGCAAGGAATCCCCCAATGAACTCTTCATAATAGATTAGTATGCAAATTGTAGCATATGGTTTTTGTGGGAAGGTACCTCTCAATAAGAACAGGAGTGGGTGACCTCATTGTCTCCTGCATCAATAAGTCCAATCCTAGGAGCCATTTCTGAGCATCATCCACAGAATCAGCTGAAAACATAACGTTCATTATTAATATGTACGTGTAGAATTTACCTAGCTATTTTTACAGACTTTGATACCAACTACATGCTGTTGACATCTTTAGTTAACCAGCCTTGTGCCGTATAATCTTGGTATAAGTCTCTTACCTCCCAGACTGAGGGTGCTGAGGACAAACTGTGATCCGTAGAAGATGGAGAAGCAGGTGTTTTCATCGTGTTTGTCTTTGCCGTCTTTAAAACGCTCAAAGTCTTTGGAGTTTCTTCCCGGACGGATCTCTCTGATCTCATACAAATCCACTGAAACGGCACAGGAAGAGAATGACTGTGTTGGTTTATTTACTAGTTCTATTACAAACGTTGTCCTTGCTGTAGCCGCGGCGGTGGTGCAGATGGTAGATGCTCGCCCTTCAACCGGAGGGTCGGTGGTTCGAGTCCCCGCCCGTGCACACGCTGTCAGGCCCTCCCGTGGACCCACCACCTGTGGGAGGTACCGTAAAAGGGCTGGTGCAATATGGATCGGGCGGTGGTTGAAGGCGGGAGTTCCCTGCTTAGACTGCTGCCTCCGCGACCCGGTTTCGGACAAGCGGAAGTATTGTACATTATTTAGATTTTTTGGCATAGATTTGCCCTAACCCTCTCTGGGACTGGCACTCCCCACCCTGGTTCATTTTACTATTCTGTCCTTGGGCAACACACTTAACACACCACACACAACACACCACAATTGGTGTTGGAAGCACTTCACCCAACTGGTGAAGTGTCTTGCCCAGAGACACAACAACGGTATGTGCTCGGGGGGATTCAAACCAGCGACCCTCCAGTTGCTGGGTGAACATTTACCCATTGCACCACACCCTTGCCTGTGTTTGTGTGATTGAATATACTTACAGACTCCATCAGTCCTGTCTGCAGTGCGAGTCCATGCCACCTGTCTCGTCTCCATGATGACCTGCACCGTGAGCCGCTCTGCCTTTTGTCTGAACACGGTCATGACCACGCCCATCTCCAGGTCACGCTTAATCTGACTCTTCTTAAACTCTGTCATCTCCCCCGTCAGCCCCCAGCGAGCCATGTCTACAGCTGGGACAGGACAAGCATATAAGAAAATCACTAAAGAGTTCCCAATTTAATCAAATTGACTTGGGCAATCTAGGCCAACGTGAAGTTGAAGCAATGGTTAAGTGTAGTTGGTAAGCTGCTATTTCTCATGAGGACTATTCATGTGCCTATGTCTTGACTTATACACTCCCTGGCACACATTGTATCTGATAAAGTGGCCAGATCTGTGGTGCATCTGCTTTGGGTTTTGACATGATCAATAGTTGCTTGAGTTTATGTCTAGCATTCTCACCCACAGAACTACCACTCATTGGATATGTTCTGCTTTTTTTCATTTTCTGTAAAACACTGTGACACCAATAATTATTGTTATGTTGGTATTTCAGTGTAGTAGAGATGACCAAGGCTCAAGAGTAGGTGGACAAGGTGTGGTAGGTTTATTGACAAGACAGCATGGACAGTGAAGACAGCACAGACCGTAGGACA
>JAVQKC010150073.1:0-45579 GCA_036025475.1 Philypnodon macrostomus | reverse complement strand
CGTATGGGGCAGACATACGGGGCAGACGTACGGGGCAGACGTACGGGGCAGACGTATGGGGTCGTTTTCGCCGATATACACTTTGCTGTCGGGACGACAGCACAGGCCTTGTTTAAATTCATTTTGGTTTTTCAGATTTAGTGAAAATTCATGCACATTTTGTCTTGATGTTTTGATGAGATTTGATCTTTGTAATGAGGGTCTTGAATAAGTAAACAGTGAATGCTTGTTCACCATGTCATCATGATTTGTAAGACATTTAAAGAGCATCTTATCATGTTGATTTAAGCAATTAAACATGAAGTTAGCCTCTGACTGTGTCATCTTAATTATCTACAGAGCCTTATCCTCAAAGCATTTCTTGAGGCCCGATAAATGGAACTTATCATGGTGGTTAAGCATCTGGCTATAAAATGTCTAAATTTCAGAAAATGAGTTGCATTAGACCCTGCCCTTAAATGTGTTTGGCTACAGTGGTTGGTAAATGCTTTCAGGGCCCATGTATGTTAAACAAAGTAATTAATCTTTAAATGGTCTCTTTTTGAATGCATGCTTCAAAATGACTGCACATTGACCCAGGAAATAGGGGATAAGCAGTAATTGTAACTGGCATTTCTTACTATACGTGCTTTTAAACCCTATCTTTATTACTATTACTATAATGTTAAAATGTTTTTGCCCTCAAGTCACCCACAGCCAGATGAGGATCTAATCAATTGTGACAAAGTGAGATGGGCAGCATGTGGACAGTGCTTTTGCCAGCACAGGAGCTGTTTTGACAAGGATTATCACCATCATCACCAGGTAATTTATAACAACCCTCAGCTTCTCCGCCTCTGCAGACCTCATATCTCCACTCAAGAACTGTGCTGGTACCAAGCTTTCTCACCTTCAGCTCAAGAAGTAGGGGGAAAATATTAAAACATTGCATTATCTCAAGCCTCTACTACAAGCTGACTCATGCTCTGAATGTCTTGGCACAACAGTCACCTGCATGGTGATGCAAAGGCCGAGGAATTTATCCACAAGACTTCATAAATCATCTCTTTTTGTTAAAATAAACTCTGCCCTTGCACTTTGTCATGAAAAGGGATACTGGAAAGTCCAATGTTTCACAATAGTGATTCTCTTAATTTAGTGCCACTCAGTTTGATGGACTTTAAATGTTACATCTTCTTTACTTTGGAGCACACTCTAAACATGTCATGACAGGTTCAGAAATACAACAGCCATAGATTATAATTATTTTAGTACAATATATTATATACAGTATATACATACTAACTTATACTGATTATTTAGTTAGTTCTATTGTTTGCAATGAGTCTAAGGCGTTTTATTCGATTTTTCAAAAATTGTCTAATGTTCTAATTATATTTCATTAGATTATAAATATTGTTGCATACTGCTGAACCAAATGAGTGCTTGTAGGAATATACATTATCTACAGTCAGTCTGCTTTGGTTCGAATCACTGAATGCTTGTCTCTGCTCAAGCGTTACATGGGATATCCCATACATGTCACAGACCTCACACCAAAGTTGAAGACAGGCAGGATACAGACAAAAGAAAACCAGAAATGTGCCTTAATTTAAGTTTTACAGAGCCACCCACACTCACCATGATGAGGGAAGCCTGTTTTAACTGACACCAACTTGAGGACTTTTCTACTGCCAGTATACAATTCCTTTATCCATGAAGGGGGAAAAACTGATCAAGCTATCATCTTAATAATGGAAGCGTAAAGCAGTGGTTCTGTAACATGAGCTGCTTAATTTCGAGAACATTGTTAAGGACCTTTATAACTGACCGGGATCCTTTAGCGCCCAAGTCTGAAATATGTCCAGTATGTGAAGCTAATGACATGTTTTCTGTTGTTTCAGCAGACTCACTGGTATGAGCACAAGCGCTGACGTCATGAACTCCACTTCACCTGTGCATGTTCCTGCTCATGCAGACACACAAAAGATGGCCCCTGCCATACCAGCTTTGATGACAATTAACTAATCTCCTGCCGGCTTCTTCAGGTATGCAAACAACACTGCGCTATCTGTGTGAAAATCAGACCAATAGTCAAAATGAAATCTCCTAAGCATGCTCAAAACCAAAACACATCAAATGTCTTCACTACAATAGGTAATCTGTGTTTTTGAATTATTTCAAAGTGTTGTATATCAGTTATGATATTCATGCAATATCCAGCAAACGTATTGTGCATGTTGAATAGTAAGGTTAGTAAATGCATTATTATGTGCAAATCTAGCGATACGTGATGTGTATTACACAGATAACAGGTAGTGATCTTAGTGATAGAACTCAAAAGAACAGCAGAGTTCAACATGCAGTGTCACGACATGATTGCACTCGCTTGCTTTCCTTGTTTTTGATTGTTTTGTATTAAACGCTATTCTGTATATGTCCTGGTGGAACAGCACTAAAAACTAACCTGTACACTATATAATTGCACTGATCAACATTGGGATGCATTCAACCATATGTCTGTCTCTAGCTGTTCACATAATTATATCTGCAAAATGGTGATATGGAATCACATTGGTCAAGTGTGAATGTGATTACTCAAAAACGAATTGCCAGATCAGTTTAAACTTTTGCACACAGTTAAATATCATAAAGACGCTGAATTGGATTGATTTTGGTACTTCTACAATAGATATGAATGAAGTAATTAATTAAATACTTTAGCCTTTGCCGGATCTTTTTAAACTTTTCTAGATAGTTACATATCATGAAGATTCGATGTTATGAGTTACGATTAATGACAATTCATTTATTAACAAATGAATGCCCTGGAGTGCTTTAATTAAGCAATTAATCCTGATGAACATAAACTAAATTGCATGAATTTTGTCCCAATGATCCTGGCAAGTGTGTATTTAATGTACATAGGCAAATAACAGAGGTCAAATAAAGAATGCCTCAATAGGTGATTCTCCACAGTGTACCTAACATAAAATATTATTATGACCCCACCCTACAACAAACAGGAAGTCGGCCATTTTTTATTTTTTATTGAAACTAGGAAGTGAGGTATATTTGACTATTAGGCGATTAGGCTCAAACTTGAAGACATAGAAGTCACACAATGTCTGATTAAGGTGCCTGTTGGTGCCATAGCAGTTGGGGCAGACGTATGGGGCCATTCTGTTGTCGGGTACGACAGCGTAGGCCTAGTTTAGACTTCTAATGTTACCCACGTGTTAACCATTCAGCACACTTTTACTTCTCTGTATACTCTTGCATGTGGTGCATATGCTGCCTCAACTAGGTATAGGCCTGATGCTGGGGATAGATGCAGCTGCCTGTTTATGACCAGACCAGGTCACTTTGTGTTGTACTGAGGCCGGAGCAGGTTGGCCCGCTACCAGCAGGGTCTCTCTCCACCAGTTCACAGCTTTAACAAGTCTGATTTGGAGTGACCTGGGGAAATGGTTTAATGACTGTTTCTAGACTGTTTCAACACTGTGCGGGTGGGTGGTCTGACGTGACTGGGCACGGACTCTAAACTCACGTATGGTACAGTAAATTGATGTTTTAGCAGAAAAACAAACAAAGATTTTTTTGGCTCCGCAAACTGAAGGAAAGTACTGTATTAGGACATGCTGCGTATTTGTGTGTTGGCTGTAAATGATTTTGTCACAGTTGAGGCAATGGTTTCCCAGAGGTAATTGTTGAACCTAAATGTTAAGTTAATATTTTAGCCTATTGATACTTAAGTCCAAACATTGCATTTACATTAGTCCTGGTGTCTCAATCATTTCATCTTGAGCATATTTCTGTCAAAAAATGACTGCCAAAATGTGTCATTTGCTTCATCTGCAATTAATCAGCCATCATGTTTGTTATGGGTTTGTTAGCTTTACGTCCCAGCTCCTCCCCACAACTCCTGCCAGGTTTATGGTCAGCACAGAGCCGACGCCAGGATTTAAGAGAGTTCTGCCACTCTACATGCTTTTCAAGTTTTAACTTCCCTGTAACACTCTATAAATATAGGACTGGGTAGAGCAGAGTGCCATTGCCCTCTATCAGTGATAAGTAATCCAAGTAAGATTTATACACACACATTTAAAGTTCTTGAAGGCTTAACCTGATGCATTTGTTACATGTCAACTCCTCAACCACAGCTATGTTAATTTATTTGTACTTCTCTAATGGGAGAAAATCTCCCCCTAATTACAGTAAACAGAAAGTTGCTATTTCATATGGAATCATTCATGTTTGATGCCTGATTTCGATAAGACACTTTTGAAGTCCCACTGTATATGTTGTAAATTGTTTCTTTGAGCTCACTCAAGCACCAAAAATCACCCCTGCTTAACCCATGGGAGCTGAGAGCAGTGCGCGTTCCACTCCAGCACTTTGGGATTCTGGGCCAAAAAGTTTCCAAACATCTCTTCCTGGTGCCTAAAATAAGCATCATAATGAGGTAGTGGCTTCCTTTTTCTCTCAACTATTGCCCCGCTCCCTTGGGATAGCATGATGTGGGCTAACACTCCAGATCAACAGACAAATCTCTGGCTGACACTTAGGGCAACATTTCCAACTTAACAAAAAATGTAAAGAGGCCCTATTATGGTGACATTTTCTGAGATTTCAACCATGTTTGCTTATCAAAAACATACCTGGAGCTGTCTTTAGTTTCATAACATACATTTTTTCTTTGCTGAGATACTTTCCATCCCGGGAACTGAAAGCACTTTTACCTTTCTGCATATATAGCGAAAAACTCACCTTGCTTCATATATATTGGCTGTTATAGTGTAGTGGGCATGGCCAGCAGGGGGAAAAAGGGCCTGAGGAGCACATGCCTAATAAGCCTTTTCAGCTGAGCAAAAACAGCTCCCAAAAACAAGACATTCTCAATAAATATAAGATTTATTATAAGACCTTAAATTCGAATCTAGATGTAAACTGAAAGCTTGGTTAAATACTATGGCCCCTTTTAAAGAGTCCTTCAGTTAAGGGGAGTGGAAAAACAAAACTTTAAGTACACTTCATTATTAAGCCTATAGGTCACATTTAATTGCACTTTCATTAATCTGCTTTATTTCGACTAATGAGTCCGGCTATAAATTTAACTGAAGATGAGGAATTTTTATGACCTTGAGCAAACTTTTGATCAGGTGCTGAAGCGATTCATGGGGAAAACTAGCTGGAGAATCTTTACTGTGTACAGTATAGTGTCCAATTACACAACGGTTTGATTTTCACTCTCTCATTAGGAATTCAGACTCAGTATAATGGATGCCTTTTGGGTTTAGTGAACAGCCCACTTTAAGGGCCAACTAAGTGCAGGCAATAGGGCAGACTTATTGGACGCATGCTGCATATATTACACATTTTTCCATTTGACTGTTTAAGGACAACTTTACCCCGTAACCCAACCATGTAATACTACAAAGCTAATGCTGGTGATGGACTGAACATTGTGAAAGTTGCTAAAAAAAATTGTATGAGTATTTATTTCTGGCAGGTATATAAGGTATAAGTAAAAATGTTTGGATGTGTATTTGGAACTCCTGGATGCAGAAATATTTTTTACTTTCTTTAACAATAATTAATCCTTTTCTAGATTCTTCGTGACCCAATAAATAGATGGTTTGACCCTGAGTTAGAAGAGGCTAAGAATTATGGTCTGGGTACAGTATCTTTACCAGAGTTAACAATATAACCAAAAAGTGTCCAATAAGTGTAATAATAAAAATACTGTAATACTTATTTCTGTCTAAAACTAAGACACTCACTTTCTCCATGTGAACCCTAGACTTCTTCAGTCCACTAACTCCAGAACCGCTCCAGCAGAATGGAGCATGTCGTCCAAACAAACAGCTCAACCTGTACCAGAGTCCAGTCTGGGCCTACAGTCCAGACACTAGGACAGCTTCTGACAGCTGTTTCCTGTTATGTAACAATACACAGCTGCTATTTCTAAGAGAGGGCATCTCGGTGTTGTAGACATTTTTAAGGGTCAAGAAGAAGAAAAATAACACAGCTTTAATAGTGACCAACAATGGACCACCAAGGTTTTCTTATTTGACATGCATCGGGCAACGCAGTAACCAATGCAGTCTGTCGTATGCAGAAATGTAATGTCTTGGTGTAAGAATGTATGCGTTAATGAATCCCTTCAATGAACCCTTTTAAACCTTTTTAAGCTTTTGGGAATAATAGGACAATGGAAACATTTTTCTGTTAATTTATTAATATCAGTTTAATATGCTCCAAAGAGAGTCTATTACAGAATTGAACACTTCAGCGAGTCTGTAAAAATATTTGAAGCACTGAAGAGGGAACGCTCTTGTCCTCTAGGCTTTAAGCACATTAGTTTCCTTGTCTGCATGTTGCTCCGGAGAATAGAAGATAAATGAGGGAGCAGTAATGTCTGAGAAAATGGCAGAATATTTGGCTGCCATTCTCTGTAAATATTGGTTCAGTTTGTTTGAGGTCCCCCTACAAAATAAACATTTTACATATTGAATAGATTACAGCACGTATTTGACCTGGATGTTGTATAATAGCATGTGAACGCGTCTTTAAACCTCACGCTTGGACGACGACCCTTAAAAAGAGGAGAGCAGAACTTGAATGTGGAAGTTTGTGTCCTTTGAAATGCTTCATTTGTGATGGTTATCAGATGCACTGCAGTCTAACCTTGACTAAGGACTTCCCAGTGACCTTTTGTACCAAGCACTAACTATATCTACATTTATAGGAGAATTTAATTGATCATGTTGAGACTAGAATAGTATGTGTAATCCTTCTTGTCCATTGTTGTGCCACTTGATTGTGATTGTGTACTGGGATACAAAAGTCTGTGTCTCTACGCAAGAAACTATCAACACCAATTACTCCAGAAAGCTTTCATAGGATTAGCCCTGGTTTTCAAAGCAGATCAAAAAACAGAGATGTAGCTATAAATCAGCAGCGGACATGTAAATCTCTCCTTACAGATGTTTGTGGAAAGATTCGAATGGTGAGGTGATAGGTCATAACTGGGAAGCAGACCTTGTAACAGGAGGCAGATTGTAGCAGCTCACACATTGCTCCCTCGGGAGCTGCCACTGTGTGTATGCACCACTGTTCTTTAGCCAATGAGTTTAACACCTCACTGTTTTTGAGCACTTTTACGTGTGAAAAAACACCAAAGAAAATGTTACAAATATATAGTGTAAACCTAGCAGTTTAGTCAGGTGTTGACCAGCTAGACAAGCCGCACTGGCACACTACAGACATGGTCTCAATCACAGGCTGCAAAAGCCTCCATGGGTCAGTGGTATTTATTGATGACATCTGTTCTGGGTTAAAGGGCCACAGAAGGTACAAGTACATATGGAAGTCTCTTCTCACAGTAGACAGAGCTGTGCGGATGTCCAGGGTGTGTGTCCTTCATTACTGCGGGCCTTGTTCTGTCACATGCTTCTAACTGTGTCTATTGATGACTGTATGTTGGGGATTTATTATGGTCAGATTTATGTTTTCAGCAGCCAGCTCTCCCCTTTCAGTAGCCAGGCTCTGTTTTCATTCTTATACATTCGTAGTTTAGTTTACTACCACCGCATGTCTGGTGAGGTCATTTATGGCCAACCATGGTGCTATGACAAACTTTTGTATAACATGAAGTCATTTTCACCCTTAGTCACCAGAAACTGAGCTCTGTAGGTAAAGAAATCAAGTTGGTCAGAATGTAACTGGGGATTGTTTCACAGGTGCTAATGCTAACAAATATGGCAAAAACTTTAAACCTGGCAAGACTGATGATTGACCATAAAGCTGTAGGAGACTATGTTCACACATTGAATGTTGATCATCATTTTAAAAATGTACTGAAAATATATAACATGTATATCTTGCAACAAGGGGGTAAAAAGCCAGTGTACTTATTGTGCACTTCCCAAGTCCCAATAAATGGAGAAATAAAAAAAATAAAAACTATGACAAATTATACTGCAAATCACTGCAAATTCACTGCGGATAATTTAATATTCTCAAAAAGAGAAAGGCCTTAGGAGAAAAATATACAGAGTAGAACATAATCAATTTAATGAATATTTAGAACTCAAGACTGTTTTGTGTGTATTTAGCAGCACTTTGACACCGACCAATCAATATTCTCTAATATCCGTGTGTTACCTTTAGACAGAGTTAGCATTTTCCTGAAAGCATTTAACACACACAGCCCAATATAAAGTACACGTTGAGTTAGCGTGTTAGCAGTGTGCCTTGGTCCAAGTGCAGGTTTCCCCCACTACTATTGAACTCCTGACCTTGGTCCCATGGGGAGATGTTGAGACAAAGATAGAGGGCAGCAGAGAGATTTAAACATGCTTATGGAACCTGTGTGGTCTCCAGAAATGTGCTGCACAGTCCAACACACACATTGGGGCTTTGGCTGAGACTTAGACCTGATTCATACTAAACATCCATCTGCTAGAATACCCTGCAGTGTTAGCTGTACCAGGCTCTCTGCAGTTCCCATCCAGATGACACAGAAGGTAGAGCACAATGACAAAACTCCATCCAAATCCCCAAATTATTTTGAAATGGAAAAGCTTGCTCCAATAAATTTGTATATTTGACAATTTCAGTTTCCATTTAAATACAAAGACTGATATTTTTTGCCACACACTCTTACACGTTACCAGAATTATTTAACAGATTAAGATAGATAAGTTCAACTTACACCTTAAATGTATGCCAATACAAAAAAACAATATTCAACAAACATTTAATATATATCTTAAATGTTGACTTTTTAGGTACACAGATTCTGCTGCTAGGTAACAAACAAAAATTAGCCACAAACATCAAATGGCAGTAAATCAATCAATCAAGTAAAAATATTCAGTGAGTTGCAAAAATGCCTTGTTGATGCCAGAGGTCAGAGATCATAAAAAAGCAACATTAGCTCAGATCTGATCTAGTTACATGGTCTTTGAATGCACAAGATAACAAAACATAAAATCAAAACGTGAAGCAGTGGGCGTTTGATTCAAAGACTCCCTAATAAAATGTCCAGTGAGTGTATATTCTAAAAACATTTCCTCCTTTTGATTTGTTGTTTACAAAATGTAAAGTGACAATAAGGAACCTCATCAATTTCATACTGGGACTCTTAACAGATATTGATGCTTTATGAAAAGTCTTTCTTCACCAAGAGATGCAAAACTGATGCTTTTTTGCCCACTCTGAATGAAGACAGCTGAAGTGGATTAGACCAAATGTCCTTGGAAAAAGGGCCTCACCACCAAAGTAAGAAAAAAATACTGTGCAGCACTGACCGCTTGTTCCAGCGACTCAGAACCTAATGCTTGAAATTTCTCTTGAGAAGTCAATTAGTCTAGAATTAGATTGATGTTTGAAGGCAGTTCTTTCAAAAGCTAATTTTTGTATTTTGTATTTGGTAAAACTGCATATTTCTGAAAGCTCTTTACCAACTGCAAACCGGCATAAAACACAGACTGTATGTCAATTATTGGCACTTTAACATTGTGGCATTGCTTTTTATTTATTGTAAATGCAGTAATTATCCAAATTGACAAAATACAATCTGGTGTGGCTCAGTCTAATCATAGCATCTGGCATAAGAAAAACCCTTGCTTGAACACAAGATGTTATCATGACGATGATAAGAAGCCTTCTCTGCCACCTTTTAGAAAGCACTTTCCATCTGCTTAGACTGGCTGAGGTGAGGACATGGAGGCTGGCTATTGTGTTCTTATGGAGGCAGATACCAATATTCATGCACAGCTGCACTGCCCTGGACCAATTCTTAGTTCTACTGTTCAATATTTTTGGTAAAATGGTATTAGTGTTGATTAACTAAACTTTCAATTCTACACTGAAATTCATGTAGAAAAATGTGCCTGTTCCCTTATGCCACCCATGTCGAGTCTCAGAGATTGAGATATCTCCCTTCAGTGCACAAAGTCAATGCTCCCTCATGTTGGGAAACCTGTATTTAGTGTGGCTGGGGCCTATTCAGATTCACAAAGATTGGAGAAAACACATTTTTGGCAGCATTTGTGTATAAAGGAAAAATGTAAGGTCACAAGGATAAAATGCACCATAACACTAGGTGGTATTTTCTATTTGATTTCAAATTCATATTTCTGAACCGCTTCAAATATTTTTACGAGGCAGCATTTTACAGCTTGACTATTTGACACGTGAGGAAAAATATGATATTTCTGCTGGCCAAAAATCTACTGAGGGCCACACCGACTGAGTGCAGTTGTAAAGTTTGCCCTAGTTCTCATTTTGGCTCCTAATGACTGTAGCCAGCAAAGATATCATTGGCCTTTCTGCTTCAAGAGACCGACGTGTATATAGCAATATAGCATTGATTCATTATGGATATGAATGATCACTCATCAGATATACAGTATGCAGCAATATCATTGATTCATATATTGATTTGTATGTTGACATAAAACCATACATTTTGTCATCATTATAAAACACATTAAGACAACATAATTAATATATCTCTTGATTTGTTCCTTGTCTACCTTTAGATCACAGAGTCTCTACCTGGGCCCAGTGTTGATCTCCTAATCCTCTGGATCCAAAGGCAAACACACAGATTGTTGCATATAAAGAGGGACACTCACTATATTTATTTAAGAGATTCGACTGGAGGAGGGTTACTTACCTGAGCACTGGGGAAGCCTTTTGTGTTTCTATAGGTCAACAACATATCCATTTTCACTAGCGGATGAGCATGTGTTTGCTTAGGCCTATCTTCATTCAGGTGTTTCATCCCTAATCAATCATTTAGTGTTGAAAACAATCAGAAAATCAAATGTACATGTGGAGATGATGTTGAATGTGTAGGGGTCTTGAATTCATAATTATTTCTTTTGAGAACTAAAGGCATTTGTTTACAGTCTAAATCAGGTCAACACCTGTCACACCTGGTAAGGTGCCTCTCTCAACAAGGCTTCATCTTATTCTTTATCCTCTCCTCACTCAGATAAGCCCGTCTGGTAATGGTGGAAATTTGAGAACTTCACATTGTCACTTTGATTGGTCAAAGAGTTAAAGAGGGTAGCAAATAAGCTTGGGCAGTTATACATGTATAGCCTGTGTACAGAATTGGGGATAGACATGAACATCAAAATATAATTAATCATATGTTGCCAATTTTCCTATTTCTATACACATTAACTAATTTAGTAATTAAAATTGCGTCACCATTGACCATTGAGTTAAATGTATTTTCATTTAAATCTTTGTGCTTAAATGGATTTATAGCGGAGATTGATTGCTGTGCTGACAGCTATAACTGTGATTACACTAATAAGTCATTTAGTGTTGAACAACCAAGGCTGTGGGTGTTACAAAACATATTATTAGGCTGACAGCTTGTCAGAGAGAGACTTGACAAATAACCCATGTCATCTCGCCCCGGGTTAAAAAGAAAAGCTGGGCCTAGATTGCTTTTGTTGTTTGATTCCTACTAAATGACATGATACGATAAGCCAAGAATGACTGCAGACACACACTGACGAATGCCTTGAGTTTTTTTCCTTCTAGAAAATGTCCCTGCCACTGGCTATCAAAGAGCTACATTATAAGGCTTAAGCGGGCCTCAACGGCTATTAAACCTCATTTGCAGTATCAGCATAGTGTTTTGCAAATTATACACAGTCTGCACTGGATCTGTAAGTTGATAAAGCGTGTCTCTGGGGACTGGGGGAAAATAGCTCAATTTGTGCCTTTCAGATGCACTCACTGGAAGCTGTGCTTGTGCCTGTTTTTTTTCTAGAACCGTTAGCAACCCAGTATCTCTACCTGAGATCAATACCACTTTCACATTAGTAGAGATTCTGACGTGGATGTGTCGTGAAGGATTTCAAATGCTACTGGTGCAACTGCCAAGTTTTATTTCAGTGTAGGTTGAGAGAGAGAACAAACTCGGAGTGTGTGGTATTATGATATCCAAACGGTTAAGATGGAATTCCCTGATTTTTATTGAGCCCCCACCATTTTCTTACAACAATCTCTGCCCCGGCTCCTTGCAGCACACTGCTATTCATTAAAGATGGCTATCAGCAGGTCTGAGCAGCCAACCAGGCGCGATCATCTGCTAACATCTAGCATTAGCGCTGATCAATGCCTGCAATTAGAGCCCACAAGAAACACTTCCACGCCTCTGACAAGAGAAGGGAGACTGATGAGTTTAGACTATATAATTACTTAACAAATAAACACAAACGTAACAAAAGATCATAGGCAGGTGCTGAGGATTAGACATGCTTCATTATTTTTGGAGCATTTACTGGTAGTAGCATTTTTTTCCTTCTCCTCAGAATTTTTATTTTGATATCGCCCAATAGAAAGACCCAATAAAGAAGTTCCTGGATTATTACAGCAGTCAGATGTAAGAGTTACCTCACGCCACTTCCACAAGAAGATAATTCAGTACATGAAGATGCATCTAACCATTTCATCATTCAGCAATGTGAGTCGTCTAAGCACAATCAACGTTCCATTACAAAGTACAACCTAAAACTGCAAAACAGATCTATCACTCTATAAACAAGCTATCCTTTTAGAGGATATCTTGTTATTAAACCCGCTTGTTCATATTAATTGCACGGCCTGTTTGCCAGAGAGGAGATCCCCTGTCATTAATCTTACTGTGGCTGAGTGACAGAGCGGATTATCAACTTAAACTTTCAGCCACTTGAGACTGCTACTGATGTTTGGCTTTCAGGAAGGAGCAGAAGGAGGAGCCGGGGCAGGAAACAATGGCTGGACGTAGAAAAGTGGAGACACTGGTGTAACTTAAGCATTGTGGAAACGGCAGCTCGTAGCATTATCTGGACAAACCAATATTTACCTCAGGACAGGGCAAACAGTCATTTACTCAAAGAGATTGGATTGTTGATGGATTGAAATCATGAAATCTAAGCTGATTGATCCTCACTTCTAAGCAAGCTCTGCATCAATCAAAGTACAATTAGCAGGCTAATGGTGGGTTCATTTAAAAAAGGTTCACTTATATGGCTGTAGAGTAGGGCTTTTCACAGGGTCATTCAGGTCTGAGCTGTACCCATGTGAACGCCGTTATTATTGATGTTATTTATTTTTCACAACTTTGCTGTAGCCTATTTATATTTATCTGAGCTTCACCCTTTTAATAAATGTATAAGGGCTTTGAATCATAAAGACTATTTGGTTGCATGTTTAGCTTTGAACGTTAGCCTATTCATACCTTATAAAATAAAATAAAATAAAATAAAATAAAATTGATATAAATATAAATTATAAATAAAAATAATACAATGAAAAAATATTTGTCGTCTAGCATTTTTTTAACTAGCTTTGTTCGTGTATACTCCTTTTTATAGTGTTGTAAAAGAGCCTTAAATTCTTGCTTACAGTTGATCAGCTGCTCCTCGATAAATGTGCACATTATTATAAGAGGTCTGTCTCCCACAGAGATTGAAACAAAATCAGCAACATGTCTGTTTCTTTTTTTCTGCTGTGTTCAGAGGAGAACGGAGATTTGCAGCAGTCTGAACATGAAAAAGCCTAGTAACAAGTTGGTTTGATGTCTGACCACAGTGCGGTGAATCCCATTGGAGTCAGGTCTGCTTTAAATAAAAACTGATTTGCCTCCCCCCACCAACCCACCCGCTCTTTTAAGCTCTGAAATTACAGCGCTCAGAGCATTGTCGGTATGCACAGGACTTGAAGGTCCCACTTCTCACCAGAGTAATGAGAACCTGCTTGAAGAGGACACACTGGTCATAAAAGCAAACACCTGCAACGATGAGACACCAGAGATCAATCTTCCTTTATCCCTGCCATCAACACCACACTCAGGAACTAGCCTTGCCTGCCCGACCCGCTAAAGGGCCCAGGATGAATGTACCGTGAGGTGAGAGCTGGAGGCCCTCTGCTACATCAACACAAAAACAACAATTGCAAAGTCTCTGTATGTGAAGATGTTAGAATCTATAAAAGTATATATAACTTATTCTATAGAAGCACCTGAACCTCACTTCTTTCTGTGTTTAATAGTGAATTTGTGTAGAGTATGATTTTGATTATACTTTTATATATATACATATAAAAAACATTCACATGTTCCTACCCAGTTTGCCTATTTTAATACTGTATAATAGTATGTACATATATTATAATTGACCATTATATATTGATATTGACTTTGCAGTATAGTGACTTTTTATTTTGTATTTTGTCTGTTTATTTAACCAGGCAAAAAATATCATGATCATATTTTCACCTGGTTCCAGCACAGCCTTTGCAATGTATTTGTATAGAATCTATTTTGTGATTGATAAACTCTTTTCTTCACATGAAGTCAAGATGTTTGTGTTTCTTCCATGAGACCTAAGAGTACAGCCTAGACTAGAGTACCCTCTTAAGAGAGTAATGGATAGCCCCAGTGTAGGTATTGGAGATGTGTCCTCTTCATAGCTGTATCACAGAGGGCAGGAAGTAAGGACAGGTACTTTCTCTATCACTCTGACACCAGCCTTTGTCTCTAGAGCTGCACTAGCTAGAGCATCAGTCAAGTCAAAGTCAATGAGTTTAATGCATTTCTTCACAATTTCCCGCGAAGAAGCACATACAGTTTTTTGACATATGTGGTGTTTACAGTATTTATTCTCAAATGATAAATGACAGTTAACATGTAAAATGGTGGGTATGAGTTTGCTCTACATCTTATACAAAACAGTTACTTGTGTAATTGTAACTGAGTTATTAAATGTTAATAAAAATGACATTACTTCCCACATCCAAGCATTATTTTAAAAGGAGATTTTGAAATAATGCAATAACATGAGGTAAAGAGTCTTCCATGGAAACATACTGTACATAACACAGACAAATCCTCTAAGGCGAGGAGGACCAAACCAGTGGTTGCTCATTATGTTTTCACACCATGACAGAAAGCGTTTGGAGCTGAAAGACAGAGGGCTCACTTGACAATTGAATGCAGTTTAAGCATTTATGCAGAGAGCTACCTTGCCATTGTGGCTTGGACGTGCGTCGGGTGGCTGAGTCGGTATGCAGTGGAGGGTGATGACGGAGGAGAGCTACCACCCACATCGGAGTGTCCGGGACGCCAACGACTTCTAAACATTTCAATTTCAAATATATACATTACATTTTTCAGTTCAGTAATATCATATACAGTCTGATGTAATAATCACAGTTCTCACAGTGGTTTTAATTTGCTTCATGCTTATTTATATATTTATATATAAAAAATAAGATATGCAACTTGTACATACTCGTATTGCAATATTTGACACACTTTAAAAGTATATTAGATCATTTAATTATACAAGACGTCAACAGACAGAATACATTATATATATTATATTATATTCATACTTTTTTAAATTAAAATGCACATGATAACTTTTATTTGGAATATGATTAAATGCAATCTATTTTAATGTGGAAAAATATGTATAAATATTTTATAAATCGGAAGTACAGATTTTTTTTGCCTACACAATATGGTTAATGTAACTACTGTGCATTGCTTTATTGGAAAGTCCCTGAGATGTCATTGTCCTTTGGAGCTGTTGTGTATCAGACCCTTCATTCTGATGCTGTTTTTTCTCCATGCCAAATTAGCAGTCTCCCTTTGGGTCAGTGCAGCGTGTGACTGCTGAGATGAGCGAGGCGTGTCTTAGCACCAATAAGAGCTACATGCATGGTTCTCCACAACTGGATGCACCCAAGTTCCCTGCACGTGTCGCCAGTGTGAAGCTATAGCAGCCTCATGTTACTCTCAGTAGGGCATAATATGCATTGATATAAATGTTTGATTAAATCCAGGATGTCGCCGGTCAGTAGGTCATGTAGCCTTGTGTTGATTTAGACACATAGCTGTTTTGGTTTACAGCCAAAAGTTTAAAGTTTGACGAGTGATATGGGCTTCTGCTCAGGCTGGCGCCGGTGTATGAGGCCTGGGAGTGGCAGCAGCCAGGCATGGTCACAGCTTGATTAATGACTTTTGTTGCATTATCTGTGCAGTGCTCTGGTGCAGTTGTATTCCATGTTCAACAGGTTCTACATGCTTCAGGTGTTTGTGTTGACAAAGCAATAGAGGACACTAATGCAAATGCAAAACAGAGAACATTGTACACTGACCTAACAGTACATTTACATATTCTTTTATTAAAGCACACAGACATTTGCTTTTGTAGAGGCAATTAATCAAAGACACCGTAATTGCATCATATTTATTTCAACATGTTTTTGAAACTGTATTTTTGTTGTGCTATAGCTGCAGTATAGTAAATGAATATACCTGTGTTAATACTGTCATACAAATGTTATGCAATTATGCATTTAGTAACAATTGATAAATCTAGTATGTTTATGATTTTTAAATGTTTCTTCAATGTTTGTAGAAATCTCATTTTACCCACTTTTCATGCATTTAATATCCTATACTAAAATATATATATAATAATAAGTATATTTCCATAATATATTAATAACTACAGTGTTGTGGTTCGTGTCCCAAATTGGTCAAAGCATCTTTTTCACATATTTGGTCTTTGATGGCTTCTAAGAGGACCATGCTACTGCAAACTAAAACAGACAGTGTGGTGGTGTACTGCTTGCATTTTTGGGAAGCAGAGTCATCATCTTATTATCACCTAATAAGAATTTGAGCCAAAAAATTAACATGAAGGCACCCCTTAAACCCAGCACTGGTTAGCGTTTCTCTGATGGCATCCCGTGTGTGTGGCAACATTTTGCACAGTATATGTTTCAGCTCACTTTAAATAAGTCACAGATGGGCAGTCAGGCAGAACATTAATTCTATAGACTGCACAAATTAGATGCTCCAACGTCTCTGATCTCCACAGAAACAACCTTGTTCTGCCAAACTGCCAACAAATGTCAACAACCAACTGCATTTTCAAGGGCTGTACAAAAAAATATTTGAATTGTGTTTTCAAAATAAAATGATGTTCTGTTGGTTTTCCATTTAGGTATAAGTGTAAAGGCTGCATTTGTCTGATGATTGCAGCATTGCTGAATTGTGGAGAACCAAAAACAGCCAGGGCAAATGTGAAATGATACGTTTTCATCGGGGAAGCCAAATGTCATCATTATGTCTGTGTCCCTTCTGCCTCAGAACAGTTGGTTGATGTGGTGAGCTGGCAGAGCGAGTAAAACATGGGAGGGAGACATTTATCATCCTTGAGACTTTAAGAGCTGTAACTTGGCCTCTTTGAAAATTCTGTGGTCAGTCAGTGGAAAAAACAATCCAATGGCGATTGCATTATAAGCATGACTTACACAGGCACCATGGTTGGTGGTGAATACACAAATACCGCTTTTATTCTTCCAACAATACTAAACCTGTAGTAAATCAACTCTATCTATTCTCACACTACAGTAAACACTACACTGCCATATTTATTTAACATTAAATTGTATTCTGACATTAAATCTTCTTATCGACGCATATATGAAAAGCACAAGCAACATATGTCTGGATCCATGATGTTTCCATAGATTAGCAATTATTCAAATATTAAAAGTGACAGTTGCTAATGCTGGGGCCTATCTTCAGCATCAGTTTGCCACCCTGCCTGTTTTTAAGTTTACCCACACGTTTTGTTCCAGAACCGGTCTGACACCTGTCCTCAGATGATCTCTAGATTGACTTGTGACCAGCATGCATATAGCTGCTGACCATGCTGATCTTTAAGTATCTATGTCGGTTTAGTTAAAGAATAATTTCATGTTTCAGATGCAGTAGAGGGACTTTGTAAGCATTGTTTTTTCGGGTTTGAAAATGACAGAATTATTCATACAGCCTAACTGATCAAATATTTACATTATTAAAAGGAAGGTCTAAACTAATGAATGATCATTAAATCTGATAGCATGCTCTTGTCTCTAAACTGGGGGCACATGTGTAGGTCAAGGCCACCTGCTGCCCTCAGACATACAGCCCATGCTCAGACGCACTGGGGGGGTAATACATGCTGTCCTGATTGATGACATAGGTCCCGCAGGAAGTCACCCCGCCACCATGAAGGACTGTTTTCTGAACCCCAAGTGGTATCCGGCAAAACATGAGCTTCACCAGTTAGGGAGCATGCACACTCACAGGCCATCCTAATGTTTGGATAAACTCAGTCACTGGGGCTTTAACAGTGCATGAGCTGCACACGCATTCACTCACAATGTAGACTTATATTCTCAGAACATCCATGTACATTGGCACTGATTAGAACATTGTCTTTAATATAAAATGTAAATGATGCAAATAATACCACTATAAATAATTATATGTATAGACCGTTTAAGAGACTATAGAGGCCTATTCTCTACTCATAAAAAAATAATATAATACTGTATTAATAACATAAGCCATCTTGTGGACATGCTACTATACATAGGCTATTCAACATAAATAACCTCTGATTCTGTGTATTATGTTGATTGTTATATGCTGATTCTACACTCAATAAAGCCACATTACAGCTCATCTAAACACGCTGGACTAAACGAGGTCTGCTGGGTGCACAAAAGAAAAAAAAACTGTATTTTAGGCCTATCAGTGCAAATTCACGTCTATATGTGTCGGTATTAGGTAAATAAATTATTAGCTTCGAAAATTGAAATTTTTACTTTATGAGAAAAAAAATACAAAAAACGTATTTTTTGTTTCTGCTGCTTTAAAGGACGCTTTCTGTGTTTTTTTTAAACGTCGACTGGTAATTTGCAACAACCACTGTGCGTAGGAGGAATATATGGCTTCAGCAGTCTCTTGAAGTGATATATCACCAGGTAGCCTACACAAACCGAATATTCAGTATATAACTGTCTAAAGTCAACATGGTCTGGAGACGACCACAAATGAGGCTGATCATAAAAGGAGCTTAACTTAGAACAAGTGAAAATATACAGTTTCTCAGAGCGGTCTCTCTTTGGCGCGTTTGCGAATATCAAAAGCGCCACAGACCGGTCAGACGCTAAATACAGCTGAATTGAAATGTATTTAAAGGTCCGTGTTATTCCTACATTAATGGATCTATTATTGCATGTGGGTGTACTGTGAAAGCTAACTGTCTCTCTAAGTATTAGGCATATTAGATGCGATCTGCCAGGCGCCCGGTGTGAGCGGGTTCCACCTGACTGAAGAACGCGCGTCGCAGCGAGGCCCGTTCAATGGCCCATGCAGCTCCATTTAGTGTTACGGCACCTTTCCAATTACGCAGATCATTATTATTACAATTATATTATTAATGGGCGTGGGAAGTGCATCTGATTTATGTACATTTAAATCGTGGAGAGCAAAGTCTCCAAAACAATAAAAGGCACACTTATCCACTCGTCTTTATTTTAAAATATTTACAATGCAAATATAAAAAAATATATCATTAAAGCTTTAGCAAATATTTGTATACATTTAAACATGTTTCACATCATTGAGAGCAGGTTTGAGTTAATAGCCAAAATCTAGAATATAACAGAAAATATGAATCTTCTGGTTGTTCTGCCCATAGCAATAGATACAGTCCGAAAGACTGAAGGGACATCTCTGTGCAGTTTACATTCATTTGGCCATGAGTGAATGTGAATTAGAACAAGCCTATAGAGCAGAGACTTACTGTAGTGTGGGATGAAATGAGTTCATTTAAATCGGATCTCGGATTGATAAATCCAGCTCATGATGATGAGGTAGGAAGACTGAGTCCATGGACGCTATTCAAGTCTTGGTGCTGTTGTTTAGTGAGAGGACTGGGCGGTTTTCTATCTCCTGCAACAGATAGTTTTATCATTTAATTTCTTTGCAAAATATTAAAGGAAGAATAAATAATATCCTATAGGCTTAGCTAAATGTGATCATGTTTTATTCTTCATTTAGATATGCAACTAATTTGATATTATTATATTTTCTATAAACAATATCCTATGTCATAGTTTGGATTATTATTGACTTGTATAGCTCTCGTACCTTCTCGGGCCTGGTGCTTGAAGGCCATAGACGCATGGATGTCTCCCGCGTGCATGCTCATGCCACTTTGCGCATGAGATAGAGCTGGACTTTGGGTCTGCCAGTGATGGTGTCCCGGAGCAACGTATCCTCCCGCGGGGCCACTGTACACACCGTACTGGTTGGTGGGTGAGTAGGCGCATGCGGACACGTAACTGGACAGCGTGGATGAAGGCTGAAGCAAAAGAATATACGCATACATGGTGTATGATTTTTGCCAATATATAAACAATATAATATAAATATAAACAACCCAATCGTCAAGTATTTTACTGCATTTGATATAAATATGTCTTACACAACACAAATAATAACTCTTTTGGGTCGACTAAACGAGTGGATATGGCTATTCATCCATCCATAAGAAAATCTAAATGAAATTAAAATTAATGCTCTTGTATTACTGTTACATTAAGAGCTGTATTATGGAACATTTTCCCAGCTGGCTCTCCACAAGCCTTTGTAATGAGAGACATAACTTATTAAATGCTCTGACCGCGCTCTCGGGAAATTTTTGACTGAAGCCTGTAAATGAGCCACAATTGCGTGGAGCGCGACATAACAGATTGTGGGGGTTTCAAAAACATGGCAGAACATTTAGAGCAAAGTTATTTACCTGTGGATATTTAATGTCTGTGTCGATGGAGGATTTGTCGATCCCATTGACTCCGTGCGCAGAGGGGAAGGCTGCTCTGTTTACGCTGCTCCAGTCCTCCATTTTCTGCGCATACCCCTCTGTCCCAGCGATGGCTAATACACAAACAACTTCAAGTCAGGCGTGCGTAAAAGTTGAAAACATTGCTTTAATCATTCACAGCGACATTATTCAAATATATAGCTTTTTGTATCCAAGATTTGCTAAGAGTTTTCTATCTCCGTGGCTTCTCAAACACACCGCATACGGATAAAGGCTACTAATTATTAATTTGAGCATTTTAAATGTAATCATAAAGTGGTAAATAATATCATAAATTCAAAAAATTAAATTATACTCCATAATTTGTAGATCAATGACAATCAAAACACAGCTGTGCTGCCCTCTAAATAATTGAATATTTTCAATCATGTTAAAATAGGCCTACATTTTTTAAGAATAGTCTACTTTTTAAACCAAACTGACTGAAATATTTATAATGTATCCAACTATCAATATGCATTCTACTGACATTGCGTTGCCTACATTTTACAATTAGATAAGCTAATAGTAAGGACATGCTATTATAGTAATATGTCTATTACAGGAAGGTAGACGAGGACCGACATAACGATGACAAATGTGCAGTGACGTCTGGAGGATTATGAGGATCTAACAGGTGAGCAGCGTGTTTGCAAATGCACAAGTCCATGAAAGGCCTATTGAAAGTGGCCTTAGTGTTTTTGGCTGAATGGTGAAGCGAGGCCTGTGCGAGTCCTAATGGACACCTTGTCCTGTCAGCTGCAGAACAGGTTCGACAGCGTCACAGAGGAACCCATCACACAGAATAAGTCCAGAATAAACAGCCGCATGCATTCTTCTAACGCGTTACTGCTGAGGTAGAGACCAAGGGCCTAATGATAGTTGCTCTTACCTGCTGGATCCATGAAGGCTCGAATTCCCAAGATGTTACTGACGGTGTGGGCTGACGGCCAGGCCCTGGATATGCTCATGTGGCCGGCTGTGACCGGTACTCCCGGAGGACTGGTCATCTTGGTGCCAGTGGGCGACATGGCGTTGGAGTATGAATACGGGTAGATGTGGTTGTATGAGAGGCTGGCCTGTGCAGGCGCCTGCTTACCACTTTCATACTGGCTCGGCTGGGAAAGATTTCCGATCTTGTTGCGTAGAATCCGACTGATTGAACTGACTGACGGTACATTGTACTTGTCACAAACTCCATCCGCTAAAAGCCTGTCTCGGATCTCCCAGGCAAAGATCCCGGGGTCGTTTTGTTTGTATTCCCTGATGTTTTTAACCACGTTGGGCGTTGTGACTCGCGGCTTGCTTCCTCCAATAGCGCCAGGTAAGATGGAGCCCGTCTCGTTGTACCTCGCCAAAATTTTACTCACACAGCCGTGGGACACTCGCAGCTGTCGGCTGATATCACAGGGTCGGATCCCGAGCTGGGCCAGCTCCACAATCCTCAATCGGATGGCATTAGGCAGAGGGCGACCATTGACGAATACGCCACCCAACTGGTTTACCTCTCCGTAGGTTTGCTCTGCAGCACAGAATCACATGCATTACATACTGTTCATGCTGTACATCACAGAACAATTTTGAAGTCGCCAGTTGAGATGATATGGTTGTATTTTAGTTGCACAACAATTTCCAAATCATAAATACAAATACATATAGCTAGAGTAAATATACTGTGTACTTTGTCATGTTCTTTAAATGGTTCATTAGAACAGAAACTGCCATTAGGCTCCATGAGTGTATCAACACACTTCATACACAGAGTAAAACAGGGGTTATTTGTGTCGTTACGCAGCCCATGTGTGCCGGACACGCTCCCATAAGCTCCATGGCACTGAAGCATGCACACGGAACAGACTTACTCACCCATTTGCCTTGGAGTATTAGTCTGTGCGGTGTCCCGTCAAATGGCTGAGTGAGTCTGGGGAAAGATGCGAAAGCGAAGAGAAGAAAAAGGACTGAGCTCCACCAGAAGAAGACTTCTTCTACACTCCCTGCGCTGCCCTCCTCTCGCCTGCTCGCGACTGGCTTCAAGGTAAAGTGGCACTAAAGGGATCTTCATCCGATAAACGCAAATTGAAGTGATCCCGGAGAGCCCGGACTTTTGGAATTAATTTGACGCGTCCTCTCTCCACGTCAATCTTCTGTTATACGCCGAGCCCTGCTCGATTATGATTGGTCTTCACGAAGTGGAAACACAACGAACCAATGCAATCCCCATCCGGTTAGAGGCGCACAGCCTCCTCCGGTATTTTGCATAGGGGAAGTGACAGAGGGGGAGACGTCTCATCCATCATGCATCATCCCGGTAAGGACTTCGAGGAGATATACTGTGGTACACGTGCCTAATATGTCTTTTAAACTCTTGTGATATTTTTAAAGCAGCATTAAGTGTAATAAAGTGTCAAACAAGATTGTATCTGCAGAAAAAGGGCAAATAGACTATATTAAATTTGCAAGTCGCAATAGTAAAAATCTAATACTGTTAAAATGACGACATCGAAACAAAAGTGTATTGTTATTGTTTAGAAATGATCGCTGTATAATTAGATAGAGTGACTTTTTTAACTTCGCATTTAAACATTACTTTGCAAAGAAATGCCAGTGTGCAGTGTGCAGTGTACAGTGTGCAGTGTACAGTGTGCAGTGTACAGTGTGGAGTCCAGAACTGAGCCATCAAACCTGGGAAGGGGCTCGTGTAATCGATAGGTCTGTTGATAGCTGCGCTCCCAGACGTGCACATATCAAGTGGATTCCACAGACGCGCATTATCGCAGCATGTTTTCCAAAGTTTCCTGTGCCAGTTTAGCAGGTATCGTTTATATGCTCACAAAACGTCACTTGTAAAAGTTAACAGTCGACCCAGAGGTAAAGGTGAAGTGTCCTTATCACCCTCACTCCCTCTCCACCTCTTCGCTGACTCCTCGTGCCACTAGACTCAGATCTGGCGCGCGACACATGGAAGATATCAGTGTGTGTGTCATAAAAGCCCAAATATACGATTAAACCTGGGCATTGAACTTGATTATTTCCCTCCCTATATTTGGCAGATAAATGCCCGGTTTGTATTTGAGCCAATATATAGGCTTAGTACCTCCACACAGTTGATCATTCAAAATAAAAACAATAATAATAACAAATATTTCTATATTTTAACGTTGCCAGTATGTTACAGATAACTCTCTATAACCTACATTTTATGTGTTTTACATTCTGACTGGGCTCCCCTCATCTGGACAATTCGGGAACTGCACAACTGAGTTATCTCAACTTTAAGTTCCGTTAAGAACATGAGCCACATTTTTGAAACCATACATTTCCCGTTATTTGTTGTATTACACACTTATGGTCAGTTCAGTTTGTACAAACTCTTATGTTATGTTTCAAGACTATAGTTTAGCCCATGTTAAAGGCTCCATCACGTGTATTTAGCGTTTAATTGGATAATGTAGGCCTATTTTATTTCATACAATGGTAAAAAAAATAAAAAATAAAAAATACCATACCCTATAGGCTACAGGCCTACGCGTTTTACTCCCCGTGGGGGGTGGAGACGCACTCAGTGTCTGGTTGGACAAACTTAAAAACGATTGTATAGTGAGCCGTTGGTGCAGATTGGTTTGGGGTCATCATGTGTGACAAAACAATAACATTGTTGAACGACTCCCCCTTTTTAAGGACAAGGGTATACCCATACAGTACGCGCCCACATAAATACCATTACTGTAGCATAAACACTTACCGGGATACTGTCCGAAGGAGTCTCGTTTGAGCAACGGGTATTAGTTAAAAAACATATGTCTGCACGAGCAAGGTCATTGCGCACACAAGTAAAACGGAGGGTCAGGCTGGTGAAGTAGGCATTTTCCATTAGCCTACTTTATATTTAACAACAACAGATAAATGAAATACTAAATAAAATATAAACCTTATATATAAAATCATCCTTATATAGGCTACGCTAATTTAGATTTTAGAACCTTCGCCTAGCTTAAAGAGCAGTTCAATTGAAACCAAAATATATTAAAATAATACAGCCTAGTTCTCTCTCCGGGCCTTAAGCCTTTATTTTCCCGAAACAAGATTGTTCGGACTCGAATGTTTACTAAAGACTTAAAAAGAATAAAATTCTCCTCCGGGTCGCCTTTAGATCCCAAACGCGTGAAGTGATCCGCGCGACACCTGACTCCCGCAAGGTGCGCTGATCTCCTGGGTAAATATTGGGTTAAGCGTAAAGTGTCATCAAAGCGTCCTGCAGATACTTTGGGCTGCAGCTTTTGTCTGTGGGGTGACATGACGAATGCAAGCTTCTATTGTCTCTGTTGTGTTGTGAAAATGAAGATGATCTTATATTGCCTTCTAGAGTTGCACAATATTGAGGTGAATAAAAATGGTAAACCAAAACCTTCGGTAAATGTATATTTCACTGACTGAAGAAGCATGTATTAATTGCTGTGTGGTTTAGCTGTTTTGAAATTGCCTGTTAATATAGGCCTATGGTTGACTTTTAGGGTACTGGCAAGGCTTTGTGCCTATAATAAGGTTTTGATTTAGTCTGGCTCTGTATGGAATTATGAATCGAGGTCCGCATTGTGTGCATTTTGCAAAGCTTGGTTACAGTGAGATTAAAAGTTTAATGTGTACTGTGTCACAGACAGTTACTGAGATTTCCATTATCAGTGTGTTCCTGCAGTTCAGCTTACTTTTTGAATGCCTGTACTATCTGATTAGAAGTAGGCTAGTCTATTTAATGCAACAATGGGAAGATTTTATGTAAAAAACAAACAAACTCTGAAGTAAATCGACCTCATCATAAGGACGTATATTGGTCAGGCAGCCACCTCTCAGACAGATTCGTCCACCTTTGTCTCATCTCATCATGATGTGGTGATGAGAGGTTCCTTTGTGCTCCTGCTGCTCGACTTGTGCTTAAAGGAAGCTTGAAAGGCAGTGAGCACACTTCTTTTATAGCCACAAGACCCACTCTGAGTTGCAGAACACGCCTAATGAGGGCGTGCAGCGGTGCCATGTGAGACATGCCAGCTTTTACCAGGCTGGGTAATTGGGACCTACACTAAAAACAAGGCTCATGTGTCTTCATGTTCTCATTGTATAATGGTAATTAACACTAAGGGATGAGAATACTTCACTGATTTAGACTTATGTGGGACATCCAGAAGATCAATAACGTATTAAAACATGTTGATTGGCAAAGCTTTAACATTTGAATAAGCTCTTGTTTGCTGCTGCATACACCTGACTCCATCTTTAATGTGTATACACTAGTGGTTTTAAGAATTGTCTGGCCTCTTTTTGTGTGATTGGTTAAAATAGAAACTCCCTGCAAAACATGAACAGATCGACTATTTCAATTGTACTTTTCAGGGAAAAATAAAGTTCTGTTTTGTAAATCTTGATTCCCATTGACCTTTTCTCACAGACCACCAGTCTCCTGTATTTCATTTATCAAGCTGCACCAAATTAAGATATCAGACTTTTCTTTTTTAAAAGAATTTGAGTTACTTTGATTACAAATATGTAGATAACAGATTAGACCCAATCTTATATTCATGCGGTGGTGCATGTAACCTTTTATGCATATACAATTTTGTATAATTGTTGAATTGAAGATGTGCTTTTATAGAGAAATAGCTTTCAATTTGCCTTCAACTGTTCATTGTTATACATTTATTTTTGAATGGCATCATTTCTTTAGTGATCAGGCTGTTCACAGACTTTGTGTAAATAGAGCTAAATCAGGTTACCAATGTCTAGTCCCATTACAACATAAAATGAAGCTGCAGTTAATTAGTCTATCTGCAGAGAACAAAAATAATACAAAATAAACACATGCCAAATAACTAATAATTGGTGGAGGCCAGGAAGTAATTCAATTATTTTTAATTTGTAATACAGTGAAACAGGTTAGATTTTGGGGGAGGACTGTGTATACAAATTGCCCACGACTACTCTGTATGGGTTTACATGGAAACATGAACAACAGCATTCAGTTAACACCTTCTTCAAGTGGTTTAGTTGTAAATGGGCCCCAAATGCACACTTTGATTTGCTGTACCATGTTGACAGTCTAATGCTGGAGTCCAGGCACCAAGCTCCAAGAGTTGTTGTTTAGCAGCAGAATTTCACTGGGCTGGGTCTGGTGTCAATTAAGAGGAGAAACCTTAATTACCTTTGGAGCACAGTTTTGGAGTCTCTATCCCAGAATCATGTTAACTTTCTTGGACATCAGCCCAATGCATTTATGCAATGTCGGGTTACATATTGAATACCATTGAGCTTAAATGATTTACTTATGGCTTTATTCTGTGTAAGATACATCATTACTTTGTTAAAACCTATATTTGTGTGATCATTATTTTAGGCAGCACTTGTGCCAGAGTTGTAATGGAAAAATCTGCAACAGTACATTCAAGGTCTTCTATTGGAGGCAGTGTGATGTTGTTTTCCGCCAAACCAAGAATCAAGGTCTCGGCAGGCTCTTTTTAATATCAGGGATAGGGGTACTGTATGTTTAATGAAGAATCAAGGTCTCAGCAGGCTCTTTTTAATATCAGGGATAGGGGTACTGTATGTTTCCTGACAGTCTCTCCTTTTAAGATTAATGGTCTTATGAAAACCGGGTGTCTTTTTTCATGAGCCAAGCTCGATATCAGTCACTGTTACCACCAGTATGATCCTGCTGTCCCAACAAAGAAATCCCAAAGATGGATTGAATATGAATGTCACAACATAGAAGATTTGGAATTTTTGCATGTGCTGCAATGGGTCAAATGGGTTTCTTCTGGATTGATATCCATACTAATTAACTTAAGCAGAAAAGTATTTTCAAAATACAAAGTGTATAAATGATACAGTATTTAACAAAACCAAAATTGGTCCAGTACAGAGAAACACCACCACATGATCTAGAATACGCATTAATCATATAAAGCTTGCTAAGGCAGAGGGACGTATCCTTACACTCTATCAGTGCAATGACCTCACTGAACTGCTGCCAGATGCTCATAAATACATTCCCTTATTTAAACCCTTGTGCCGATGCCAGTTAGGCTGGAAACTGGGTTTGTTTTGGGTGTTCTCGCTATATTGCAGAGTTGAGCTTTCAGATTGCTCACAAGAGAGCGTTGCCGGCTTCCTGAAATGCATATGTATTCCCGCCAGTGGTCGTCTGTCATGGCGGGGATCTGTTGAAAGCTGCATAGCGGTCGTCCAGGGTTAGCATAATGGAGACTTGTTTGTCCCATACGTGTGTGGATTAATCAAGTGGATGTGTCTTATTTGTAAATTGTGAAGGTTCATTTTCCATGGTGGAAAGCTGAAAGCGGACCCCACTTGCTGGTTAAGTGAGCATTAAAACCTGACTCAGACACTGTCAGAAACGTTGCCCACATAATTATTTTTTGGTCACTTGCGGATACGATGCCATTCAGCGCTTCAAACATGCCTCTGTGCATTTTTTGTTTTGAAAAGTTTCATAAATCCCTTATGTATTTCATCAGGTTTCCATATTTGGAAAGTATCAGCACACAGTTTTTTAAGTTTATTATGTAGCATCAACAAGTTAACAGTGTTGAGTACAATTGGAGCTCACAGCGTGTGGTGGAGATAACCTCTGCAGTGGAATGGGGAGCTGTGGTGCACACATGCTGGTGGTGAAATGTCTGACATGTTTGCCTTGAGTAGGGACAGACAGGCCTGTAACCAAGCCTGGACTTGCTGGCCAAGAAAAAGCCCCTCACAACTGTTTTCTCTCCGGTGAATAAGGGCTCTGCTTAAGCTCAAGTTCTATGTAGTAACAAAAACCACAGTGGCCACAGATACCTTGATAACCTGGATAAATGGTGGTGGTCTTTATGGATGACCATCGCTAATCATTGTTATTCCATTTATTAACAGGATTAAAGAAATGTATATATTTTAGTGTATTTGCAGCCCTAGACTGCTCTGTGACCTCTGGGGTCCAGTGGTAAAAAATACAATTGGAAATTAGGCCTCAGGAGAACAGATACATGTATATGCCTCTACTGAATAAATATGTATGGTCATTATCACAGGTGTAACTTGCCTAACGCACATAGTTGCTGTACTTTTACTTGAAAATCTAGTTTATATGGTTGATGCCTAACGATTATTATTAATATTAACGTTATTTAGTATGCTTTGAAAGAATTGTGTTTGTCTTTATTTTTGAAGAAGAAATATGTTTGGGGTTTCTGAGAGTGGATTAGAGGTTCTGTAGTTCCTGCGCCACATGCTGCTCCCTGCAGTCAGTGATCTTCTCCTTCCATCTCTCTGTGTGTGTTGTCCTCTGAGCTCCACAAAGCCACTTTCTCTGTATTCTGATGCTCCAACGTGCTCATTTAGCTTTGTAATAAACATTTCACCTTTTCTAGTTGTTAGTCTAGTGGTTAGTCTAGTTGTTAGTCTAGTTGTTAGTCCTAGTTAGTCCTCAAAGTAAGTTGTTGGACAAGCTGTGTCCTTTGGAGCTCTCCTCTGGTCTTTTTCAGCTGGATACTGACTGGTTTGTGCATTTGTTAAAATATAAAAATATGCATGTATTTTATATAATTCATAATTATTCAAAATATGTTTTCAAATTTACCGATTGGGGAAATAGATATTTCAATTCTTAGCCCCAAACTTTCTTAACGACCTTAAAACAGAGTGGTAGGGCTTTAAAATACATGTCTAAGAAATGAGACAGTCCATGGTTGGATGCACAAAACTGAATTAATGGATGGTAAGTGTTTGGTTCATGACATTTTTGTTACACAGTTAAAACGTTTTTGCACCCAAAATGAATTTCTATTTGAAACCATGCTTTGTTTAACTAATAAAATAACCATATATTAACAACTGGTCTGGTATAACCAGGATATATTTTAAGAGCTTACTGGGTAGAATGAGTACTGGCACTTGTTCTGTTTGCGCTAACACCTACACAAACAATAAATATAGGTTGAGTGTGTTTCTGATCAAGGCCAGGTGTGTGTTGTTGGAAAATGTAAATTGACAAACCACAGCTGCTCAATGTCAGTGTTGATGTAACCATATTTGAAGTGTGTACACCCTTATAATGGCTAATTATGACCTGACTCAAAACAGTGATCTGTTTGCTATGATGAACTCTTAGAAGATGCAGATTTATCAATGGAAAGTCTGAATGGTGGAAACTAGTTGATAAATCAAAGCCCCCTGTTCTAATTCATGCTACAATTATCTCAAAAGAGAAGCTTTTGGGAAGGTTCTAAAGTGAGCCCATATGCTGCAGACCACAACCTGCCACCACATCTCCAAAACATCATCAGAGATGAGACTGCAGGCTTTAGGGTTTCCTGGTGTAGAAGGAGCACGTTCCAGGCGTCCACAGAAAGACAATTAAAACATCAAATAGCAATAGTGCTCACAACAGTGAGTCTTTACTTGGCAGTAAGCATCAGCCCTTGCTTCAACCCTCTTCATTCAAGAGTTCCTGGCGCAAAGCACCTCTGCAGCAATAGGTGAACTCAAACTGTTTTATGTTACGGTGCTAATAACAATCGCCATATTATTGCTTAATCAATGTAAACTATACGTTTTCTTTGTCTATTTTACTGTTGGCTATTAGCTTTTCACCTGCCCATATAAAAAAAAACAACATCTGACCAGAACACAACCACCAGGTAGTGCCAATCAAGTGCTTCGTTGCATTGTAAACTCATTATTATTCATGTGAACAATCTCCCATATTGGTCACGCGTGCTATATGTCAGCTCTACATGATCTAACCTCACTTTAGGAAATGCACATTATTAATTATCTTTATCTACCAGTGTCTATGAGTAAGAGAACTGTGAATAGATTATGTGTTTGTAGGTCTAGTAAGTGCCAACTCCACAGCAGAAGAGAGGCCTTTCAACAATGAGACAACCAGCTGAAAGTGATACTCTCCCTCAGAGAGTGCTCGACTCACTGAAGCGAGGCGTTATTAGCATTCTGCAGTTAAAATGTTTGAGGTAAAGCTAAAAATGGATTTGTCACTGTCTTCTGAACTTGAGCTGAGGCAAGTGCAAGCAAGCCTCCGAGAGCAGAAATGAGGGCCACTTTTAATAGTTTTACTTTTCAAAAATATTTTCCCATAAATCCCCCCCCTTTTATGAATACTCAAAAAGGAAGTAGAGAAACGAGAAGCAGGGTTCCTTTAAACGCAGTGGCATAAAAGTTTTACTGTGTGCGTGTCTTCTGTCTGTGGAGCACCAGCAGGGAAACTCAAAAAAAGTCTTTTGAAATGTACTTTTACTCTCTGCTCTTGACAAATACACTTCGACATAGCTAGCCACCTCCACCTCTTTCTCTCTCTTTTTTCACAGGCACAGTAGTCAGGGTCATATCAAGTTCTCAGGTAAACTGTAGATAGCCGCGATAGCATCAACAAGACAGTGCAAAGCGATGACACGTATGCAAAATCAGCCGCCTAACCAGGAGCGCGCCACGGGTGACTGAGAACACGTAGCTTCTTGGTTGTGTCATGCTGTGCCTGCCCTGACTGATTGTTGTTGAAAGTCAGCTATAGTTTTAATCACAATGAATCAGTGGTTCTTTTCACATCAAGTACCTACTTCACTTCAGAATACAATTAGTCCATTTCACTAAACTGAGCTGACTAAACATGAATTGAAATGTCCAAACTAGAACTTTAAGCAGTAATGCAAACACCTTTGCCCTGACTAAAAATGGATATAAATTCAACTAAATCTAGTACTGCCAGTGGTCCTCACACCACAATTTGATAACCACTGACTTCCCTACTGTCCTAGTGTCCAGATTCTTGGACCTAAAACAGGGATTAATTATAGGCAAAACATGAAGTGTGACAACCAGAACCAAGCCCTTGGAGTGAACTCTATTTATTTGTTGTGTTTTTTTTTCATATAAACATTTTCGATATGCAGGTAGAAATATGGGCTTTTGAGCATAAATACATTTCTCAGAGTCTCAAGCTCGAAAACTAGTCTTGAACCTGACCTCATGAAATATTCTACCTGGAACTCTTTACATTTCCAGTACACATCACTCTTCAAGGCATTATGTTGACTATATTAGATACTGGATACTAAGAAATGTTGCTTGTTGAATAAGCTGTGCAAGTGTTGTAGGTTTGAATCTATACAGAAATATAGGCCACAGACCTCCTACCCCAAAGTTTTCCCTGGTACAAATATGCCACCACCTGGCCATGTGAGAGAGTTACCCATTGAGACAATGTGGAGCAAGTTCCCGTTTCATACATGGACGAGTTATTAGTAGCTACATACTAAATTACTTTTATTGGTATCTTTATATGGGGCATGTAAATGGGTAGGGTACATTGTAATGTGCAGTTTGTTGCTATTCATTCACAGAAAAAAAACATCTAACTTAGTATTTTTCACAATTTTACACGTCACTTGTTTTAATTAGTTTATATATGTGAGTATAGCTCCCATTGCTATAGTCAGCATTTCCGTTTTAAAGTGTAATGCCGTTTATACCATTACACTATTAGGCTATATAAAAGCGTATGATATAATCACATTTTTGTGAATTCGAAAAACAAAGCAAAATCTTTCTTGTTTTCGATTTCGATCAACTGTAATAACGACCTTATCCAGCTAGCACTATCTACACTAGGCTATAGTTTTTGTCCAGAAGGTGGCAGCATATGCTCATAAAAGTTTTCTCAATGCCCTGAAAGAAGATGGCCAACGCAGGACTCATTGCATGTCTGTTCCACTAATTTAGACTAACTGGCCTTATTCCACATATTGCTATATGTTTTATGTTTACTTTAATTACTGTCTTCCCTATTTACCTAAAATGAATAATTAATAAAGAATATTCTCAGAAGATACTGTACGGTCACACTGTGGTGTTGACAAACGCAGTGCAGCCACAGGATGGCAGTATTTACCCATGAGTCAATATGGCATTAGTCTTAAATGAATGAATACTTTTTTTTAAATTACAATAAAATATATTTTACAATAACCTATTAATAGATATATATGTGTATATAAAAAACTGAAGTAAACAAAAATAAAATAATAATAAAATCTTTTTACAGATGTACTTTCTTGTACTAACTAATATTCATGTGCAGCTAGCAAGCGTCGTCTAGCTTCCAAGGTCCTTTTCTGATTAGAATATGATTCAAGTGATGAAAAACTTAACCCTGTATTGTCACCATTAATCGCCATCGCTCCTTTCAATAAGAAAAAATGTCTGCGCCACTGGACAAAAAGATACACAGAGCACACATTTAGCTGAGTTCAGGAGGATGATATATCTCCATTACGGACGCTGTTGCCGAGCCGCGCGGAGAAGTTGAAAAGACATCTAATGATTGATGTGACATTGCATAAAACACATTGACAGCTAGGCCCACATTCCTCATCGGGTTCAGCCATGTCAGCTTCCCTTTCTTGCCATCCTTCATTCGCTCAACCCGGTCCCCTCCAACCGCGCAGAGTCGAACAAATGTGCTGACATTGATCCTGTCTCCTCCGCCGGCCTAATTTCATTTCCACTGAGGTATGGGTGGTGAGGGGGGCACTATCGGCGCAGATCTTGACAGACAATTGTATTTACTATTTTCTTTTCACAAGCCAATAAAGGAGGAGCCGTTATTGCATCAGATTATGTGAAAAACCGTTTTATGATTTCCAATTTATAACTCTAGACTGAATAATGATACAGTTAAGAGCTGACAGGCTATGATAAATGAAGGCTCATATAAAACATATTTAGAGTGAAGAATGGCTGAGATGAATTGCACACTGATACAAATTCATGATAAAGAACAGTAAGAGCCACTAGAAGACTTAATAATGTGCTATTCATTTTGAAGTGATTTTGCTGGTTAATAAAAGTGCACAAATTAAAAATATATTTATTGTAGAAAGATGTCTAGTAATAGCCCCCCCATATCTCTAGACTCCCCAACCCTTCACCGAATACTATCGTTAAGTTTGTATCTGTTGGACCTATTATGAAGTCATCAGTTTCATTCTCCATCATGCTGACTGAGATGCTTTTGGCAATGTGTGATTTTGAACAGATTTTGCACAAGAATAAGCACTGTCAACATTGTTCACTCTGCAATTTGGCTTTATGTGGTGGTTAATAGTTCCTGACACCCAGCAAGGTGGTTGTGGGTTCAATTCTCTGTGTTGTTACACATCTCTGGAGTCTACATGTTCTCCCTGTGTAACTGCGTGTTCACCGAGTACTTTGGCTTCCTTCTACCTCCCAAAGATATGCATGTGTTTGGAGAATTGGTGAATCTAAAACTTCCCTATAGTTTATTAATTTGTGTATGCCAGTATCCAGGATGTACCCCGCTGAAGGCCCATAGTTGGATAAGCTCCAGACACTCAAACGCTCCTGGTAATAAGTAAAAAAAATAAAAATAATTATAATTGTGATTGTGTGATGAATGTATTGCTTATGCTTTATTGTCAGCATTTGTGCATTAATGGACTTTACATTAAAATTGCATTGCAACAGCATTCTGTAAGTATTTATAGATCATTGAATAGGAGAGACCATTAAGTGCTGTCAATGTGGTGAAAACCCATGGTCAAGTGGTGAACTGTTTAAATTTATGATCAAGGACTATAGCCTCTATCCGCTGGTACCAGACCGTCGACATATCTGTATATTCTTTTCACTGCAGCATAATGGAAGAGAGTTAATGCACACATTCTCTACACAAATCTTGTGTCGCCGGTGCTTTTTAAAACACAGATCAACAGCTTTTCTGAACAACATGATTGTGATTGAAAATATTATGAATGTGTTTAGAAGAAGTGTGAAGGATACTATAAATGTGATGTCGACAAGCACACAGAGATTCTGCACTTTACCAGAGAAAATAAAAGGCATCCTTCAGATGGTTTATGAAATACAAAGTTTCAAAGTTTCTTTTTGGACAGAATGCATGCTCACACAAAACAGACAGACCAAGACGACAACACATGACCAGACCTAGATCATTGCTGTACATTGAAAACTCACCGTACACAACAATAACACAATCGGCTGTCGTTTTTGAGCTTTTTTTGACCCTGTGTCTCCTCCTTGAGTTTCTGAGCTGATATTCAGGATACAGCACACGTGTCTCACCAGATGTGATGTTCTTAGCCTGTCTGTGTATGTCGCCTGATCAAACAGCTCTTGTGCCCATGGTTTTCTCTGCTGTCTTGACCAGGCTGATCTGTAGAAAATCAACATAATATTTTTAAATAATCGGAGTCTGTGCAAAAAATGAAGGCACCGCGATGATGGATTCTAGAGCACACACTGGTCACCTGTGTATACCAGCTCAGGTAGTCTGCGTGAACTCCCAAGTATTTAAAAGAACTCACCAGCATTTCCACTGTGTTGCTTGTGTCTGCAGTTTGTGTGTGTCACACCAGGCCACAAGGTTGTCTACAGCAGCACAGTGAGTGTTTGGGTTAGATGTTTTTGTTAACAGACTGAGTAGGACAGTGTCATTGGAGAATTTTACTATGTATTGGTTTGCCTCAGAGGTAACACAATCATTTGTGTAAAAAGTGAACAATAAAGGTGAAGGGGAGTGTCATCCCCTGGGGGGCGCCAGTACTACATACTGTTGTCATATAAATCACAGTTAAACTTTATTTGTTGTGGCCTACCAGACAGGAAGGAGTGATATCTGAACTAGCTTACTGAGGAGAAGGGTGGCTGTATTAAATGAACTAAAATCAATGAAAAGTGTGTTGTTTTTTTAAAAGCAAACTACTGGAATTTATCAAGCAGAGGTCCCACATGTGTTCAGAGCTTTTCTAGCGTAAGCCTCTCAAAAGATTTTTTGACCTTTTTAGGAACTGAGATAATGACATATTTTTTCTAGCGCGTTGGCACAGTATGAGTGTTCATAGAAAATCTAAATAATTTGTGCCAAGCAGGTGAGAGCTCTTCAGCAAATACGTTTTAGCAAGAAAGCAGACATACTATCTGGGCCAGTAGCTTTGTTGGTGTGTATCGCGTTAAAGGCTTTGGTGACCACTTGTGGTTCAATTACAATTATGTCCTAAGACTGCAGTACATTCCTTAACATTGTCTGTATCAAAGCACATGCAGCCCGAGCATCTTCGTTAAGGTTTCCTTTTTGCATCCTTGTTCTCATCTGTCTGACTGAGTCCCACAGAGCCTTTTTTATTGGATGTAGCCAGGTCCTGTTCTGCCCGCTCCTTGCCGGGCAGCTCTCAGTTTGTCATTGAGGTCTTTTTGAGCAGCGTGGACACCTGCAGAATCCCCTGCTAAAAAGGCAGCTTTCCTCCTCCTAATGCATTCCCTGAGACCCTCATTAATGTATAGTTTATGGTTTGGATATCGTTTTTTGAAGAATGATGGAGTCAACACAAAAGGTAATGTAATCGGCAATGTAATCAAAGTCTGCACCCTCCAACAAGACATCCCAGTTCATGCAGAGGAAGCAGCCTTTCAGCTCCTGTTTTTCCCCTTGTCCAAACCTGTACAGTTTACATTTCAGTCTTACTGAACTTAAAAACCTGAGGAAGTTGGAAGCAGATATCCATCTGACATTGTAGTACACAAGCTCATAAAATGTAACCTGCCACCAATCTGTTGCTCGGGGTGATGCACATATGAAGATAAGGCCATCTTTCACCCATGTGACTCACGTTTGTTTTCCAGACAGCCTACGAATTTGAATGATAAAAGTGCGGAGCTAATGAGAAAATGTAAATTAGGACCTCATTTGAACAAGAAACGGGACTGAATTATCCTGATGATTCAGGTGAAGTAGGGGCAATTGTTTTGGACTAAATGCACATATAGAGAGGATAAAGAATGGGGAGGAGAATGCACGGCAAAAATGGTTGACCTTATCTACTGACCCGATCTAGGACTGGTTAGAACAAAAGCGGGTTTAGACAGGGTATAAGGGCTAGGGTTCATCTACATAATCAAAACATACAGAAGTATCACTTGTAACAATCTGTGTTTGCTTTTAGCACTGTTTGTCCCTCCATCAAATGACTAACTGTACTGTACAGAATTCTCAGTAAAAACCTGTGATGATCAAAAGGGTGGGGGATAGGGTAAAATATATCACCATCCTACTACAAATTCAATACATCCAATCTAGTGTTCATCATAATACTTAATTATATATATATATTTTCAGCGAATTCCCAAGATTAGCAGATTGTCATAAATTCAAATCACAATAAAAAATGTTTTATACCATATCACACACCCAAAAGTATACTATTTGTTATATATATTGTGATTACATGTTATCTAGACACAGCTTAATGGATAATTAACTAAAACAGAGATGAAGAGACGTTAGCAACCTACAACCACTGATGAAATGGTGGGAAGAACCTACCTGCCCTTGTATGGATAGAAGAGGATGACTGGATTTAGATGTTTCCCCAAATGCTCACCTTAAATTAAAAAAATGATCTTTCTTTCTTTTTGCTGTTTATTTGTTTAACAGCGTGTCAAATCACCATCACGTGTGTGAGATTCAGTCATAGCCTGCTTAGTGTTGTAGAAATGACTCACTTGACACTATATGGTGGAAAAACGGAAGCAATAAGTAATAACAGTAAAGCAAACCAATCGGAGGCCTATAAAAATAGAGCTTCTTCCTCTGGACATCACCCTCCTTGAGATGGTGATCATCCGTGATCACCTGATAGTTCCGGACACAGGGAAGGCTAAGCTCTTGACAACCTCTCAAACACAGCCTAGCAACACACACTGGCCTTATCCTCTCTGGACACCCACGCACAACAACCCATTCACCCCTACCGCCAGGCCTCCCACCCAGACCCAGTCCTTGGTGAAGACCCCAGGCCAACAGTGAAAAAGGGGCTCCTGAAAGGACCCTGGACTGGCCTTTGTCTGGCCCTAGTGCACATTCCCTTTGTTTACACAGTCTTTTACGCTGTATGTTTTCTTGTCTTTTAATTGCATTGGCCTCTGCTGCCCCTTGGTCAATCAATACCATCTCTGCAATGACATCAATAACTCAACTATTCAACAAGGCCAGGTGATGGCTGCCTGTACCTAGTGTTTTCTCAGTTTACATCTAGTTCACTATTAGGCTTCCTACCATGAATCTTTCTATTTTATGATCCCATATGTCTATCTGTGTGTTGTAGGGAGAGTGTCAGCTGGACACTTGTGCATGATAACTTTGGCCAGTTGATTTAACAATCAAAACAATTTTGGTGACCCTCAACTCAGAGAGGGAGAGAGAGAGAGGGAGAGAGAGAGAGAGCGAGAGAGTTGACATGCCTTGAGTATGTGTGACCAAGCACATTAATCAAAAGAGGTCTAACCCTCTCCTGTGTCCAATGCAGCAATGATTCTCTAGAGTAGCAACATGGAAATGTTTAAACAGAGCATGACTTAATTATCTTTTTGTGTACTTTAATAAGGAGACATCCGAGTGTTTGATGGCGGGCCCACAGTAACCACAGAACTATACAGTGACATTATCCCCTTCATTCACTGTAATTAAAACATAAATAATTAAACGCCTCTAACTAATGTAACTGGTATGCAAATGTGATCATTTAGTGAGCTGAAGAACAGGGATTTTTTTGCCAAATGGACACCATTTAAAGTTGACCTTTGAAAATTTTATTTTGAATGCAATATGGTGGTGCTGTTTAATTTGAAGAGGCACTTATCTCAAAGTCAACATCTTACTTCTGTTTTTCCAACGCACACTCAGTCACTGTATATTAGGCAGTAGCCTGGCAACCACAAGAGTAGGGCCATACCAAATGGATATGTTTGCAATATGACCAGGCTGCTGCACTCCTTACCGATGACCCTGCCTGCCATTTTGTTTCGGTCTGCAAAGGTGTCAGTGATAAACGGTACCTTGTCTCAGCAGGTGTCCCGGGATGGAGGGTCGCACGGATAGGGTCATCAACCCCACACTGTTTCCCCCATTTATTTGAATAATGGCCCATTAGGGTGGCTGGGTGTCCAGTGTTAGCTGTATGTGTCTCTTAGATAAAAGACATAATTATCTAAAAGAGCTATGATGTGTTGGTGCACTTTTTCTCAGCTAGTTCAGAATTACCACACAGTCCCACCATTAGGGGGCGACAAACTGAAGTTAAATCCACACAACTTTTCAACTCATTTGCATTCAGCAAATGTGAAAGTTTCCACTTTCCGTTCTGTCAAAATGAAAGGCATTACAGTTGATTTTAAGAGCATTGGACTTTAGTACGTCAGTGTCATCCTTATTAGAAAATGAGAGTTAGATTTAAGCATTTATATTGCGGCCTGAAGCAGGTTTTGCGTACAATGACCATTCCTAATTGCGTCGTATCATGGTAAACAGAGAGAGCAGGCCATTTATAAACATTTGGCTTGCTAATAAATGGAGTTGTCCTTTTTACTCGACATTGTTGCTTCCTTTTTCTTTTTATAATTCTGGTTCAAGAGAGACTTGCCATGCTGTGAATAGAAATGTGGATAGCAAATGTGAAGTGTTTTTATATAAACTAAAAAGATTGCCAATTAAAGATGAGTTCTTTCATTTATTTGCCCTTGGGTTTTTTATTCCTCAATTGCTATCACCTTATAAAAGCATCCTTTTAGTGAGAATAGAATAGAAGCCCATTTTTGTGACCTCCTCTAATGCATTTTCATCCATCTTCACTCCCTCAAAAAAGTTTGAATCTCTCCACAAAACATGTTAATTGCCATCACAGGCCTGGTATAAAGAACATATCTACACGTTAATTATCCAAATATGTTGGCAACCCATCTGCAGGAAGCCATTGAAATGACTAAATAGTGTTAATGTAATTGTGTTCTCCTGTTCGTCTTTCATTTTGGACACATTGTTAATCAAAGGCTTCAGAAATGTGCAGATGGGTAATCCTTGTGTCTGGAAGGAGCAGGCTGGTTCAAGGTGAGTGTTTCATGTCCCTAAGCCCTTCTTCAGTCTCCATTGTGCTTCTAAGGTGACATATCCTGACAGGCTTACTCAAAAAAGACTTGCACACACTCACATCAACTCTGCCACCCAGAATCTGCCTCAGCCCATCACTGAGACACACAAAAGCTGGCCTTCACTGTCTCATTACAAGTCATTTTGACACTGTTGATAATATAGAGATCTAATTCTAAAACGAGCTTGGTGCTTTGGCGATGCAAAATGTGACTTGAATAAGCTGTGCTAGACAGCTCCATACAGCTTTGTGAGGAAGAGCTAAATATGAGTCTGTCGGCACCTAATGTACTTTAAAGTATGTATATGTATGTGTGTAGCCTAACCTCTATAAATCAATGGTGCAAATGGAAATAATTCAACTGATAGAAATGCTGGCTGTCAAAGCAAAGCACATGAATAGCTTGCATAATAATTTACATTACATTTACAAGACTGTATATTCACTGTAACTCTTCAATGTTATTTTAGAAATTACTATTTCTGTAACACGGTGGATATTACAGTGGAGTAGTTGCAAGTTTTATCAAAACTTTACAATTTTGTAAAGATGTGTGTTGTTGAGTATTGCAATGATATTACCCGGTGCATGAAAATACTTTTTGGAGGGAGTTGTTGAAGCGTGTAAGGATAGATACATACTGAATGTAAGAATGGTGCCATATTAAAACAGCACTATGTGAAAACACTCTAGCCAAAATCTACACCTTTCAGTCCTGAAGTACTGTACTGAAGTAGATTTTTAGTGTATCACATAAGCTAGGCTTTCATTCATGCACTTTATCAGGTTCAAGTAGCTCAACAGCCAAGCAACACTCCATATACTGTTCATTTCTGTGAAAAACTCTTGCCTCTGTCATTCGATGTTGCTAAGTATATATGCATTTATCACATCCCTATGCAAACAGTTGAAAGGCATATAATACTGTAGCCTCCATTAATGACTCTGTCTTTACCTCCTGCTGAAGACTTAAGCATTCTTGTCTTAAATAGAATGAGCCAGATACATGTAACATATAGTTTTTTCAGATGGCAGATTTGTAAGAGAAAGGTCCTTGAGACACTCCTCTCCAGCTTCATGTTTTGTCCACGCACATATACTAATAAATTATGAGATTTATATTTCCTTTCCCTACTTCACTATGGAGGTACGGTGGAGGTAACAGTCAATATCTTTGCAAAGCTTTTGAATCTTTGCTCAAAGCTATTGTACATGCCTAGTGTAAAGCCAAGGACAAGCCTGTCCATCTTGTAATGATCTGTCCCTGACTTGTGATAGCTTTCATTGTTTTAAAAATAGAGGGACCTCTAAAGACCAAGGCAATGTATTTCTCCTCCTTATGCTGAAGTTTTCTCTCTCGGTTATCGTCCCATTGTTCAATATATTGGCATTGATCTTTACCGTAGGATACTGTGGCTTCTTTCTATTTTAGTATTTATAGTCCATGTCTCTCATCAGTTTTGGGTTTAATTTACAGGGCCATCCTGTGCTATTTAACAGAGCAACACTTCCATAATAGGTTTGAATCTGCACGTTACTACACAGAACTTAGAGGAACTCGCCCAGTCAAGTGACTTGTTTTCCTAACAGTGAAATGGAACTATGGCCCCTTCATCTACCAGGCTATTAAAAGAGAAAACAGCTTCACAGCATACACCTGGCCTGGGCTTTACAATTTGATCTCAGTAATTTACAGCTTTTACGTTTGAAGGATCCATCCATTATTCTTTATTTGCTGCTTTCCCATCAGTGGCTATAACATCCCCATTAGATGCCCTTTCTAATGGTACCTGACTCAGTCGACATACAGTTAAGTGAAATTTTTGATTGCAACAATTGTCCATTAGCGTTCCATGCTGACAGCTTTTACAGCATGTAACCTTGGCTGGGGCATTTGCTTTGTACCTACGTGCCACAGGGCTAAAATGCTCAGAGAATGTTTCAGCTAAGTACAGTAGTTTTGGCCCTTAGCCTCTGTTGTAGAGTTTGCAGACAGCTACTGTATATGGCTCTCCAAGGCCAAGCACTGTCCTTCACCACATGCTCAGCACTGCAAAAGAGGTATTCAAGCCAAGTAATCATGTCAAGTAATACCTACAAAACACTTCCATGTACCCTATAAATCTGATATTTTGATGGAGTTGATATTTTATGAATGCTCTAAAGGAACGTTTTCCTTGGTTGGCACTTTGATACAGATCACCATTTTCTACTAGTGGTTTCTGTTGTGCTCCTCTCTGGGAAGTAACAGAGCACGGCACTACTGTTGCTCTACTATCTGTAGCTCCTCAAATTCACAATTAAGAATTAGTATTGGTTTCTTTTGTTCATCAACTCAACTACCTTACCTCTACATCTATTCACTTTCCTTATCATTAAGGGGTTCTAAAGCTCTTTAAGTGCATTTATTTGTGGAGGCAAACAGCTAAGCCATGGGGTGGCCAGGATTATGTATGAATCAAGTGAGTGCTCAGGTTTAATTCAACTTTTTAAGTGTATCTTCTGTGAAAATCAAACCAATCTTGGTATTTTGTGCGGAGTAGCTCTCTCTCTCACAGACCCTCTGGAGTGGGTAATACATTAAAACTTGAACTGATTGATTTCAGAATGTCATGCCATCACAGTGTGCTTACACAGCCACTAACTACATGTGAAGTATCTTAGTCATCAGGCTTTAGGCCCGGGATTGATAATAGCTTGACCAGCAGGGCCTATCTTACTCATCCTTTTCAGGAGGTTTTGTATTTAACATCCAGAGCACTTGCGCTAAATCTCAAACAACACGAGTGTATTCACTGAGCACCTAAGTGGAAGGCTTTCTCTCTTTGCTTTGCGACTCATGAATACATTCCAACTCTAAGTAACTACTTTGCCCTAATGTGGAATTCAAACGAGCTATGAGGCCAATTTATTTATTTGTATTCGCTGCGTCTTAGCGATACTCTTGAAGGCGGAGATAGAAGGTGGATAATCTGTCTTTCATCATCGAAGTGGCCCTAGCACAAAACCACAACTAATGTATTCACTATTGATTGATGCTCGCTCCTGCTCTACTAGGCAACACCATCATTATCACACATAGATACCGGGCTGTCCACAATAAAATCATTGTCTTAAGTTATCCAACCCCCAGGTGCCAGAGCGGCACAACCGTTTTGCTTTGTCCTTATACTTTCTTCCTTGTATAGTCTATAGGTAGTTGTAGAAATTAAACGAAAGTGTATATTTTATACATGTAAATATAAGTTTATATTAAATAAATATAGTGTGCCCCAGTCTAATGTAATACAAATGTTTTGTTGCTTTGTCGTCCGTGGCCTTCGCTGCTGCCCCCTGTCAGCACATGAGATCCACGCAGTAATCATTATGTGTTAGTTGTGCGTCTCCCGGGACCTGTCTGGCTCCTGAATATTGAATGAATGACTGTGACCTCGGTTATCAATCATTGTATCTTGGTATCTAATGTAAACGCAACTGTGGCGTGTATAACATGCCACATCTGCTCTTTGGATTGTGTCGCGTCTTGGTTACCAAGCGATTTATTAGCGCGCCCGGTGTGAAGATAATAGAGTGCAATATAAAGATCAAGCGGCCGCGCTTCCATAGTATCACAATTATCTTCTAAATAGGCCGTTGTAAAATTATTCTTATTCGCGTTCTGGCTACAGTTTCAAAACCAGCTCACATTGATTCTAGTGAGCCTAAAAGTAGTGCGCGGTGTGTGGTGTTAGTGCGCTCTACACCAATTTATTGCCAATGAACATATGGCCAATATTTTGTCTCGCGTCACAGCGAGGGGAAAACAAACAGTGCAGAGTCAGCGAGAGCACGGCCACTTGGCCAGCTATGCAAACGCTCTCGGACAATATGAGAAGAGGTGCTTTCTGGGTATATAAACCACATCAGCCTTATCTCAGTCTGCGCGCACTCGGCTCCCCATTTGGAGATATTTTATTAACTCAGCAGAGCGCCTGTCTTAACGGTGGCTAACAGTCCCCTTCCTTCAGTCCATAGGTAAGCGCTTAGTTTGTTGTGGTTTTGTTAGTGTTTCATAATGTACCATACAGATTTCTTTGCCTATAGTCTGAAGCCTATTTTGTTCTAATGATTATTACCCTGATCTTAAATGTAGACATCACATGGTTATTGAAGGACAGGCCTGCTCACTCATGTTGATATTATGCTTGACCTGACAGTTTTTAATGGAGGCCCTAAGCATTAATGTATTCAAGAGAATATGTGGGCTGCCTTTATTACTGTATGATGCAAAGCAACTCAAACTTCAGCTTATTTTGTTCCACAACATTTTAACAATGATCAAACAATCAAATGTTCAAAGTGATCATTCAATAGCTTGAATATCAAAGTTCTTTACAGCCTTTGTCTCACTGCTCGCGTGATTTCCTCTATATATCCCTAACATTATTGTCGTTTATGTGACATCTAATTGGGTAAACCTCCTGTTGTTTCTTAGACGCACCGGTAGAGACCGCTAGAGCTCTACAGATGTCAACAGCTGTTCATGTTATGACTGCACTCAGGCACAGGCTGTCTTCTAAGAAGCACTGGCTGTCTGTACTTGTGCCATCCACACTTCTGTCTTTATTTCTTTATGTAACATTTCCACAAAATATCACAACACCGGTTTATTTATGCTCAAAGTTACTGTTCGCTGCAGAAATGTGAAATTATGAAAACCCTGTAAGCTGCTTTACTGCATGTGTAGAATATGCTTTTATGACATGAATTTACCGTTACAAATAAACTGGTGGTTTAACAAATAAAGGGATCTCCTCGGGCCATGCGCGCGCGAGATAATCTCGCCGTGACGTGTTTGATCATTAGAGGAAAGGACACGAATAAAAGCCATGCCTGGAGGAAAATGTGGTGATTTTCTGGTAAAAACCAAACGGGTTTCAAAATGATTTGTACCCGCGAGGCGCGTCTCCCCAGGCCACGGCTTAGCCCCCATAAATAACGCGTGCCCGACTTTACCTGCATATTATATATAGGCTTTTAATCATGGAAGGAGGAAATCGCTCTTGTCACTCTGTGCATTTATCAGGCGCGCCCTGGAGCGGTCGGGGTTACCTTTATCAAAGCCTAACTCTGCGCCTTGGGCATCTAAATGCGCTGAAAGCTGGCGATTAAAAGAAGCCAATGATCAACATTATTATAAATTCTCCTGCGGCATTCTTATTTGAGCATTCAATCGAGAGATTTATTGAATCAAGAATATAAAAAGCTCTTTCTCCTGTTATTTGGGAACAATTGTGGGCATGCATTTTTAGAAGGGAACCATAATTAATCAGACGGGGGCAGTATTTTGGGGTTTATCCCAAAAATTAATTGTTTTTGGATGAGAACATTCTGCTGTAAGGGATCAAGAAAGACCGATTTGAATTATACACCATCCAGCTTATACTTTTTTATTACATGGGAGCACTGGTGAAACTGGTGAAACTGGTGAAACTGGTGATAGCGTAATTACATCAGCACGTGATCGAATCAAAAGGTTATTTTTACGCACAAACCGTCCAAGAGCCCAACAAACAGTCCTTCAGTGTATCTTTTACTTGTGTGAACTGGACTCAAACAGGATTTAAACAACTCGGATAGAAGAGGCTCAGAGCCCTGCATTGTCCTTTAAATCCTGATGCATCTGCTGCTGCTGGAGGCCCAGTGCGTCAAGCCACAGACAATCACATAGAAAAACTGTGAATTCAGATGGATGTGGTCCCAGAAATGCCATGGGTAAACATAGGAAGATATCTTAAAAAGAAAACATAAATAATGAATTTTATTCTGATATTATATTAAACACACAGGATATAATAATAATAATA
>JAVQKC010150066.1:0-54041 GCA_036025475.1 Philypnodon macrostomus | reverse complement strand
TCACTGAGGTCCGATCGAAGGCTGTAGGTCTCATTTGTCAAGAAATGGTTGCAGTTTACAAAGAATAAAATATCAGTCAATTTGTATGAAAAGGAACGGGTAATACGAGATTGTTCTGTTTTTGTTCGTGCTGTACATATAAATATGTGATATGACACAACATGAGCGAAATAAATAAATACATATGCAGGTTAGTTCAAATGAATTGAATACTGAGTACTAGTCTCGATTGGAGCTTTCATCGTTGGCGGACATTCTGTGACTCTTTAATAGAACCAGAATAATAACTCAATGAGTTGAATGCAAAATAATCTATTCTCCAAAGAGGCACAAGTGACATTTTGTGAGACTTGTGAGAGGAGGAAAAAAATAATGTTTTTTATTATTTCAATAAACTATGAATAAGAAGATTGTGGTTGAAATGGAAATTACTGGCAGATAAATTTGCTTAAAGTAAAAATATATAAGTCAAGTCACAAAATTGATGAATCTAAACTCGTCAAAAATACACAACTCAAGATCATAATTCTGAATTCAAGTCATTTTAACTCATCTATACATCCCTCTTTGTTGCACTGCTCTGCTCTCCATTCAATTTTCTGGCGTACACTGTCACTGTTTAAATCTAAGTCCTGTCATAACCCATTCACCATCTCCACCCCCCACCCCCCCACCCCTCCGACACCATTTGCAATATCAGATTCTCTATTTCAGTTTCTGCTCCGTCATGAATAGTGTGTTGACTGTGCACAAAAGCCTGTCAACTCCGCGTCCTCTGTGGGTTTTTTGAGTGAAAAAGCATTTAGCAGCCGCACTTTTCCTCGCCCGGCGGCCCCTCCAAGTGTTTCCGCTCCCTAAGCACTCCCTATACCTCCAGATTACCCTTCATTTCGCTGTGAGCCTCCACAACTGCTGACAAAGCTCTTTTCTGCACTCAAACTTTGCATATGTATCGACTCTGCTGGTTTGTCTGTGTCCCTATGCTGTGTTTTCCAAAGTGGGGGTTGGGGTACTGCATTCTGTACCACCTCACTGTATAGTTTCTCTTGGCCAAATTGGTTGTTTTCACCGGTGGTGGGTAGTAATTTACATTTACTTAAGTAACTTTAAAAAAAAAATTGTACTCCATAGAGTAGCTTTACTGCACAATACGTTTTACTTTTACTTGAGTAATAATATTTTGAAGTAACTGTACTCTTCTACGAGTAAAATCTTGGAAATCTGTGTGTCATGTAACAAATCAAAGGATCTAGATTTAATACAAGATTAATATTTTGAATTCAAGTCAGGTTTAACTAAACCAAGTTTCAATTAAGATTTAACCAGGTCCTAATCAAAATATACCATGACTTGATCAGATCTAAACCAGCTCAAACTCACCAATAGCTGTTAATTATGCTGGAAGTAGAAACTGCTGTTAATGTCTCAAAATGCAGATTCAAAGGGTGTGTTTTGTGGTTAATATATCTGCAATTCATGATGAAATAAAAAGTTCAAAGTCATCTCGGTGAGCAGGAATTAACTGCATGTCTCAAAGTGAAAAGGTGTTTTCACTAACGCTGAGCAAATGTCAAACCTTGTTCTGTCGCTAGGCCATAAAGTCAGAACATTTATACAGTGTGGTCATCAAACCCAGGCACTGATTCCTGTTTGAATATTTCTTAAATTAAAAAAATATTGTCTAACCTATACAATATCACTAACTAGGGTGCCCAGATCAAAGTGTCCCACTTTGCGTATAAGTGCCCAGGTTTCTCAGCTCAAATCCTGCGTCCCACAAATTGATCCATGCCAGAAACATTGAATTAATCTACAGTCATTGGTTAGACTCTTCTGAAGTTGGCAGTATATTTCATGGTCAATTAGACAAACTGAATTACATTGAGTTTTTTTCAAACATGTAGTCATGGTGGAGAGTATCATTGGTCCCACGGGCCATTGGTCCCAAAACCCACTGTTTCCACATTTCTAAACTTTCTAACCCTTAACCATAACCCCTCACCCCTCACCTCTAACCCTAATCCTTACCCTGGATAGTGGGACCATTGGGCCTAATTTTCCAAAATCTCTAAGAAATGTGGGAACAAAGGGTTGTGGGAGCAATGGGCCTAATTATCAAATGTGGGACCAAATCTGCTGTGGGAGCAATGGGCCTACTTTTCAAATGTGGGACCAATGGGCTGTGGGAGCAATGGGCCTAGTTATCAAATGTGGGAGCAATGGGTTGTGGGAGCAATGGGCCCATCAACATACTTCCATTGCCCAATATATACTAGTACTCAGCAAAAGTGAAGGATTTTTTACTTCAAGTATATGGGATAGTGATATTATACAGCGTATCACGATAGAACCAGGTATGAGTCATTTAAATAGTATTTCAGTAACCTTCTGTAATCTCACCTGAAAGTCAAATACCCCACTTTTGAGGCTAGTATATTTGTCTTGGCCAGATTAGATGCTTGACTTTGTTACCTTCTATGCAAGTCCTTCAAAAGCCTCTAAGTAAAAGTGCATATGTTGATGGTGCTTTAGGGCTGCTTGTATTCCCAGTGCCCTGCGACAGTAGTCAAACGGGTCATTAATAAACAATAGCATCTGTTGGTCCCCCCACCCACCCCACACCTACATTCAAACTCACATATCGTCCTAGGAACCGGAAGGGCGTAGTCTTTCCCCCCCTTGACAGCCCTTGACAGTTCCCAGTGGAGGGCCAACATCGTTATAGCAAGCTAGACAGTTGGATTTGCATATTCATGTCTACTAATGAACACGGTTGAATGGACGTTGAATGTTAAAAGTTATTTCTGGGGCCATATGGTGGACAGTGTGCGTGGGGAGGGATGAGGGTTCACTTTGAGTTTGTTTATGCATGTTGTTGTTGAAGAACGATGAAGGCGAAGGCACACAGGGGACATTAGTGCTGAGGTTGTGTTGAACTTTGACAGTGATGACGAAGCACACACACACTGGAGGTAGGGGCGTTATGATACTGCATGGCTGGTCAATAGGCATGTTCAACCTAGGGCCCATGAGCCAAAGAAACTAACTGCGATTAATTTTCTGGAAGATTATTTAATTAGTAAATTTTTTAATCGATTCAAAATATCGACTAAAAATATCATATAATATAATAGTACATGGGATTCAAATAGCAACAGCTGCCCTGGGGCTCACGTGACTGTCAGTGTGCGCCAATGGCCTCTCCGTCCACATCTAAACACACTCATTGGCAATGTGGGTAAAGTGTCTTGCCCAGGGACACAGCGACAGTATGCTTGGATTTGAACTGGCGAACCCTTTGGTTGCAGGGCAAACACTTACCCACTAAATGGCAGTCCCACACAAACCACTTGGAAGGTTTCAACAAATTGGCCATAGTAGATGAATGTAAGACGTGGAGTCTGGTGGCTTATGACTTAACTAGAACCAACCAAACAAAGACTCAGGTTTAGACCATGACTACCCAAAGTCTAAAATCAAACTGAAGGTCTTGCCAACAAACAACCCAAACTGTTTAATGGTTTAATTAGTTAATGTCTAATGATTGCAAACAGAAAAAAATGCAAACATTTTAGTCATAGAGTATATAAAATGTGATATTTTGCTCAGATTTTTTTATGCTCCTACCCATCTGCTGTGTGTATAAGTCGTTCTCGGCACTCTATGTACCAACCGTTCAGCCTCCTGACCATTCACCTCCTGGACCCCTGCATGATGCTTCTTCCACAAGCTTCATGCCTAGATGTGTGCTAGTCACCATAGGCATTTTTTACTGCAGTTCCATATAGCTTGCTTCCAATCTTCACACATATATAGGTCCTTATAGTTTGTAGCAATTTGTGGAGTGAGGCATTTGCTGGATACAAACTTGTGTTCATTAATGTTGTTTACTGGAACGCCATTGCACCAGAGGTATCGATCTAAAGCGGGGCCGTGTCTATGGCTTGTGTGTGTATGTATCAGTGAGTATTGATTTTACCCACTCCCTGTAGTGTTTATTCCTGTAGCGGAGTCTGTCAAAAGCCAAGTGATCCTTCTTCACATCTGCACATTTGTTCTGTCTTGCACTATGATGTCAAATTTCTTCATTATTTCAACTTTGCTTTGTCACCATTGTTGATTTTTATTTACTTTTTTTTTATTTATCTTAGGCCAATACCAATAGACTCTTTCAAAGTTTTAACAGAACGTTCTAAATTCCGGAATAGAAGAAACTGGAGGCAAAACCATAATACATGTTCAATGGAAAATCTAATTAGCCAATAATATATATATATAAAAAACAAAATATTGCAAATTGTACAGGTAGCATTTGGTTGGTGGCAAAAGTCCTTATAGAAATGTTGATGAACACAATTGTACTGTTGCACCCAATGTGACCCCGTGTCCTATATTGAGATTCACAGCCAGCTAAACTCTCCTCCAAAAAACAGGCACGTGTTGTATTTGGACAGGATTTAATGTAAAAAAGTGTGAAGCTGAAACGATACAAAAATACAGAAAAATACTCAGTATACAAATATGTCCACTGAAATCAAATAAACATTTCCTTTGTGTTTCCAGTACAGTATGTATGTATTTGTTTCTTATTTTTTTACATGAAGAAGGCTAAATTTCAAACGCCCCTAAACGCATCATGTAATATGATCCCTCCACTGTGGTCAGAGTTCCTGAGAGACGCACAACTGAGTTGTCACCTCTCTGCGCTCCTCTCTCATCCTTCTGAACTGTAACAAAGTACAGTACAGACCAAAATTTTGGACACACCTCATTCATTCAATGAGTTTTCTTTATTTTCATGAAAAGGCAAGAAATCCCACTTATTAACCCAGGCACACCTGTGAAGTGAAGACCATTTCAGGTGACTACCTCTTGAAGCTCATCAAGATAATGCAGAGTGTGTGCAAAGCAGTAATCAGAGCAAAAGGTGGCTACTTTGAAGAAACTAGAATATAAGGCGTATTTTCAGAGAGATTTTCACATACAACTAAATCTAGAGTTTACAGAGAAAAGATACAATATCCATTTTTGGTGGGAAAAATGCTTGATATCAGAGTCAGGGATGAGTGTATGCCTGTCCAAACTATGGTCTGGGGCCCAAATGTGGCCCGCAGAGCAATTTCTTTGGTACCCCTTAGGCTTACCTCTCCATTTTCTTTATAGTCTTTTTACTGTCTCAGACTCAGAAGCATTCATTGTGTAACAAGATATAGTTCCACTTTTCTGTGTGCTTACAATAGCGATACTAAGTGAAAAAATCTGCCAGAACATATGTGTCCAGATACAACCGAAGAGGACTTTTGGTGACGTGAAATCGGTCACCTCAGAGAGTGGTCCTCCTTGGTGTTCATTTTGGACAATGTGGCCCTCAATGAAAAACGTTTGGACACCCCTGCCATTACAACATTATTCTCTTTGACTGTGTTCATGATTAAAAATGAAAGAAGTGTGGGGAATTTGGCCTTGTGATGTTATGAAAGCTATGGCTGTGGTTCTTGCATTGTTGAAGAAGCTTCTTAACACATTGCCCTGATCTAATTTGACAGCTGCACTGCACATATGCACTACAATTACATGGGGCTGATTCCTGTAGCCTACCAAGCTGCATGACTTGTTTTAGGAAATATCTATAAAATAAACAATAATATTGGCTTCATATTGGTTTGGTAGTTGGTACGATGATGACAGAACCTGGGTAAATGAAGCTGTCAGATGGTTTATGATGAAATGCTTTCTACAGTGATATTAGAGAATCTAAGATGTAATATAAAGTAATGAGCAGTTGGCTTTCACCTGCATAGCTGTCTTGACAATTCATCTCCAAGTATTCATATAACTGACATGTGATGTAAAGATCTAAAAACATTGCACAAGATTACCTTTTATATAAAAAAAATGTCTTATTTTATCTTAGTTTCTTTCTCCCGTGAAAGGTGAAATCAGGGTCACGTCAATTATGTCTGCCCAAGCCAGTGCTGGACAGAGTGGGGATTTGGCATCATCATATATGTTTTTACAGCTCCTCAGAAGGGCCTCAGCATACTCAAACGTGTATGAAGGAAATACACAGGTATACAACTCCAGGTATGGTTTGCAGCATTGTAACCTGGTAGACATCTCTGAAAAGTTGAGTTAGAATAATTGGCATATGGCATGTTGTGTCACTTCAGGCGTTCTCTCTAAGGAGAAGAATATAGTTTACCGCTGAGGATAACAAATAGCAAATAGCAGCAGAGTACTGTGGTGAAGTGAACTCTCTGTTGTCACACATTTTGACAGATGTCATGCTGCCACTGACACCCACACAGTAATCAATTAGTTAAACATGTCTGTCATTACCTCTAAGTGAGAACAGTGTATGCTGTCTATCAAAATCAATGTTAATATATGAACGACTGGCTGCAAAAGGCTGTTCAACTATATCCATGCAGCATTACTATTTTTATTTTATTTTTTTGTCCTTTTTTTAATCAGGAAAGTCCCACTGAGTTTCAGAATCTCTTTTTCAGGGCAGTCCTGGCCACTTAAAAGCCTTTAATTTTCAGTGTGCCTTATAATCCGGCAAAATGTTTTGGTACGACTTTGGTAAACTACAAAGTTCCGGGAGTCGAGCGTTGCGGAGTAATACATACCGGTATTATGCTTCAACGTAATATTAGTAGTGTATTATTATTAGTGTTTATATATGACCCCAAAATGGCCATATAATTTCTACATGTTACAACTGAACGAGGTTGAAAGTTATTGTGAATACACCCATTAACGTTTGAACAATGTTGAGAGTTATTGTGAACGTGTTTAATAAAGTTTGACTGACTGACTTGTCTGACTGTTTTGTTTCGCGTAATGCGCCTAATATATGAAAAAAGTTAGAAAATAGACCATTCATTGACAGTGCGCCTTATAATCCAGTGCGCCCTATAGTGTGGAAAATATGGTATTCAAAAAATACATTGAATTGATTTATCACAAAAAACAAGACTAGGAATGGTAGGCCAACTTTGTCTCCCGGGCCCCACTTTGGACACCCACGCAACATAGGTAGTTATGGAATGATTTTAGAAACACTTAGAGGCTCTAGTTTGAGAGAAAAGGAATCTAAGCTCTGGTCAAGGTCGTTGTGACAGTTGCACCATTGTGATCAGCATATATCCAATCATCAGTGAGATCTTGTAAATGACCTTGTTTTTTTCTTTCCAGGGACTGCAGTCTCCCAAACCTATCTACAACACGCCCCATTCAAAAAATCTCTAGACGGGACAGTCAGTACAGTGAGGACATGGACAACCTCATGAACACCAAACTGGTCTCTGGATCCAGCCCACCGAGTGATGGTCATACTAATTTGGTTGCCAACATGGATATGGTCCCCAGCTACGGCTCTGCCCTGAACCTTGCAAATAGTGGCACTTGTGGAAGTCTGGTTGCAATAGATAACTATGGAAACATTGGGCATCACCGTGCCAACAGCATCATCAGGCTTTACCACCCGGACTACACTACTATAGATATGCCCATTTTTCCATCCAGAAATGCTATACTTCAAGGTAAGAGTATATTATTGTTAATTGTGCTATTTCACTTTTTACCATTTTTGTTGAAAAACTGTATGTTTTGATCCAGTCAATAAGAATGCAAACACTGAGCCTTTGCCAGCCAAAAAAGATGACGATGATGATGATGACAAAGGAGGAGAAGTAGGACCCAAACCCATGGTCCCATTCACATCAATGTTCGTCCTCACCACCTCCAACCCGTAAGCTTTATCATAAATGCCATATACTGTACATATTTACATGTACTCTCAGAGAACACTTGTTAATACAGATAATTGGCAAATCAAATGTAAGCAAATCAGTGAATATTGATGCCAGAGGTCAGAGATGCTTCTATAACCCTTGGTACAGCTATAGATTTGATGGGCACCACTTTATTAGGTATAACTTGTTTTCTTGATCTCTTTCTAGTTTCCGCCGAGCATGTCACTACATTTGCACCTTAAGATACTTTGAAATGTGTATCCTGCTGGTGATTGCCATGAGCAGTATTGCCCTAGCCGCTGAAGACCCAGTTTGGCCCGACTCACCGCGCAACAATGTAAATAAGCTTGGTTTATGTCAGCTAACCTTTTTTTCCTTTTGGATATGCTGCGTAATTGTAACTTATTAGAGACATTTTATTTACTACACCCCTGTTTTCTTTATGCAGGTGCTTCGCTATTTTGACTATGCCTTCACTGGGGTTTTCACGTTTGAAATGCTTATTAAGGTAATATGACATAAAAAGAGTGGCTTAAGTGACATTTTAGGACAAAGTGAGAAAGTTGTATTTCCAATGAAAGCTTATGATGAGGTATTGACCCAAGTTTCTGACCAAAAGCCTGTTCTGATGGAATGTTCTCAAAAAGTCTATGTAACTTTTTAGCCATTTTTAGCATTTTAGCATTTAATAAGTCTTGTATGGTTTCTTTCAATGCTGCTAAATACTTTCATTTTTAGGAAATTATATTACGTTCACGCACACACAATTATTATTTTCCTTTAGTCCCTCCTATGCCCAAATCAAGTCAGAGTTTGTGTGTTACAACTTTGACGAATAGTAGTTGAGTTTTACGTTAGTCCTTCCCATCCAGGGGGAAAGGGGCAGGTGCTCGATATGTTAAAAAAAAAAGGCACATAGAACTAGACTTTTACAATGATGTTGGCTATAGTGAATGTGTACATTTGGCAAGTGTTTTTATTACTGCTGTAGTAAACTGTAATGTTGTTTTGTGTATGCAGGAGAGATTTTTAACAGACCTGATGTAATTTCCTGTATTCTGGTGAATCTTAGCTGCTTAGGGTAAAAATATGGGTTGAGTGTACATTATAACTTTTGATTGAGATCACGTAAAGCTTTAAAATAACATTTTTACTTTTTATTTTTTATCAGTGGCCCTTTTTATTTATTTTGAAGTAGACCTGAACAAAGAAACATCTGTATAACCTGATTCAAAATTTTGTGAGCTAATTAGAATTTAGATTATTGACTTTTGACCCCCAACTACCTCGGGCCCCGTGCATTTGCCCAGGCTGCACTGCCTGATGTTACGCCCTTGGCTGGAACAACTGATGCTGCGCACATTCAAAACAAAAAGGGACCGCCTAGACATTCAACAAGCTCACACAGGTCGGCAAAAGCCTCACTAAAAAGGCAAAAGCACAAATTTATATTTTATTTCCAAACAGATCCATTTTATTGCTACAGCTGTGCAAAGGCCCAAAAGGTAGGCTGTTCAAACAAAGAGCTATCATGATTCGGTCTCTCGCACTTGATGCCCTACACACTGCCGTGATTCGCATCATGGGAGGGGCAGGCGGTCCAGCATGTGTAGTTGGCTCTTCCGGCCAAGAGCTATAGGCTATCAAAGGAGTAAAAATAAAAATCACCTGACCAAAAGGGCACTCGCAGACAAGCAGCAAAAGTGGCAGGTGCTCAAGCCCCCCCCCGCCTGTGTCTGCTCCCGTGGCCTCTACAGACTACAGGTGACCTACTTTATATCATAGAACAGGGTCAGATAGTCTGCTTTAAGCATGTATTTTTTTTATTTTTAACTTACAGACTACACCTATAAATGAGTAGAATGTCACTTACACCCTTAAGCTTCTCAACCATCAAAATGATAACCCACAACATTATGTAACTATGCTTATACTATTGACTGTTGCTCCTCTAGATGGTGGATCTTGGGCTGGTCATGCACCCAGGCTCATATTTTCGGGACTTGTGGAACATCCTTGACTTTATAGTGGTTAGTGGTGCTCTGGTGGCCTTCGCCTTCACGTAAGTCTCCCTGTTCCTTCCCCTGTCCGCTCTCACTCTTCTGTTTTTTCTATGTGCCATCTGTCGTATGGGTGCCATGGTCTACAGCCTCCCCTGGTCTAGTTTTCTTCCAACCATCTGTCATTATTTTGTTGCGTTTGTATACTTTTTTCAAATTGTGTTTCATTTTATTTTTATACCCTGTCGCTGTCATTTCTGAATAACCCAGCATCCACCCTAATAAAGTTCACGGCTAAATACCCTAGCAGTTCCTATTCCTCCTTCCTCTGATTCCTTTGTGAGAGGTGGGGACCACTATTTGCACCTGTAACCCTTTAGTGCCCAGGGTGTTCTAGAGTTAAAGGCCCAAGCAAAGCCAAAGACTACGCCCACTCCCAGTCTTCACACCACTCACTATGGCAAAGCAGGTACAATCTAACTTAATATGCATGGCTACAGTTAGGTAGTTACTGGTTTCTTTAAAGGGTCAAAGTTAGCTAACGTCGAAAATCAATGCATGAATTGCATTTAATTTAGTGGTATGCGTTTATAGAATATACAAGAAACTGAATATTGCCATTATTGAATGAGTGTGAGAGTGAATAGTGGTCTGTGAGTGTATGTTTCTAAGTGTCATCCCTGCGAAGTATCCACAGGCCCATACATCAGTATAGTTTGCAGCCTCCGTCGACTGGGACTTAATAGAAGAAAATAAAGGAAGGTATTTCCAGAGGCTGATTTATCTCTTTCTAGTCACGACGACTGTATATAATGTCATGATTTATTTTGTAAGTCATACAGTTTTACCTTTGTATGTTCTTTCACACAGGCCCCACATATTCTAATCACAAATCTAAGGTGTAATCTTCTTTTTCCACTGGAACAGTATGGTATTGGTATAGTTTTGGTTGAGCTATTGTACATATAATGTTACCAATAAACTTCTGTTGAATTCTGGTTCTAGCAGAGTAGTATGGATACTAAAATTGGTATTGGTAGTAATACTGATACTGGATTGGAAATCAGTGACGATCCAGGCTCATCAGCTGGGTCGGTGGATCCAATACTGGAGCCGATATCATTTATTATACTTTATCCTAATTATGAGCTGATGAATAATGTGGAAGATTACATAAAATTACATTGTAGCTCACAAATTTCAAAAGTTATTATTTGTGATGATACAAAGTTAGGTTTGGCTTTAGTATCAGTGGATTCTGGTATCAGGAGTTCCACAACGCCCAAATATCAAGATCGGTATCGGCTCTGAAAAACTCAAATGTAAATGGTAAAGAAATGAATTGGTGACAATGTCCTGCATCACACTCATGGTTCAAGAAACAAAATGTACGTAGAGTATAACTATGTAAACTAAGCCCACACTGTACTCCCCAGTGGAAACATAATAGTAGTGTTCTCTCTGAATTTATGTATTTTTAATTTTCCATTTGAATGTACATCCATGTACATCATCTTTTCATACATAATTCATATATAATTGTATCTCGAAAAACAATCACTTTTGCTCCTCAGACCAATAAAATCTGAACACAAATAAAGTGATCTGAACCAGTCAGAAGATACTCAAACACATCCAGATAATGACTTAATTCAATTGGTGAAAATCAAATAGCACTCCAGAAAGGCTCAGCAGTCTTATTGGAGATGTTTATCGCTCCTTTAATCCAATTAGTCTGGTCTGAGGGTTGCGGGTGTCTTGTTCTGCATCTGCCGTAGCTGTTTCTGCCATTAGGCCGATAGACCACAATAGTACAGTACTGTGCAAATGCTTTAGGCAAGGGTTAAGAAATGTATTGCTTTCAAAAGAATTAACTTTTTTAATGAATGTGTTTTTAAACCAGAGCCATTGTTACTGGTTACTCTCATCACCTGGTTTAGTTCCTTTAAACAATGCAACTTTTTTATTTATTTCTCTATGGAGCTCACTCTTTCTGGAGAAAAGCACTGTCCTAACCGGCTTGGCTCTCACTCCAGTCTATACAACCATTGTGTCCTTGGGCAAGACACTTCACCTACCTTCCCTGAATGTATGATACTTGTGGTTTTTGTTTGGTGGTAGTCTAAAAAGCCTTAGGCATGGTTTGGCTGTCACACTCCGTCAGTCTGCCCCAGGGCATTTGTAGCTACAGTGTCCTGATATGGGCTGAATCATGTACTACTGAAACCCTGTATAAATCCAATACATTATTAGTGTTTTTATTTAACATTTGCACAGTACTGATATCATATTAGATCACTGTTGGAAATTCTATGTTCGGCAAATCAGTCAGCCTCAGTAAAAGAGTTTCAATATGGGTTTTGCTCATTAAATTGATATGCATGGCTTCATAACAGTGGTTTAGATTTTTTGTGGATTTCTGTTCTCTCGATGTCTCTCATATGAATGTTTTTCCTTGGACTTCCTCTCCTCCTGTCCCATTTCTCGTCCTTCGTCCCGCTCTTTTGTCTTTGTCTTTACTTTGTGTCTCACCGTCCCATACCTCCGTTTCGGACCTACAACAGAGGCGGCGGCGGGTAAAGTTTGATTTCTTCTCTGCACTTTTCAGGAACGGCCCTCATGATTGTCTCCCTAATTCACTCATCCTTCACTCATTACTGCTGACTTCTGTATATGTCTCTACTCTTTTTTATGGTTCACTGCTTTGACTTTGATAACTCAAAACAGCAAGCTAGAAGGCTGCAAATTCATGATTTGCACTTCTGTAGTCCAAGGTGGGATTAGGTAGACAGGTGACGCCTTTTTGAGGTCATCTTAAAAACGTGAATAGAAGCTTCAACACAGTTACACACCATTACATACAGTACAATCGCACACATGACATATTCGCAACATGCACACCTCATCAGCCTTTTACCATCTGTTATAGAGGCTGTACTATACACAGCTGGCCTCTCCTCTGGGAGCACGTTCTATGACTTCTCTCACAAAATGTCATGTTTGATATAGCAGTTAAACAGGACACACCGTGACCATTCATAATGATAGGGATGAGGTCTGAAACAAAATCTACTACATCATTGTTTTGGCTTTTAACATCAAGCCACTCACACGTCAAAGTACTAATAAGAAAGAGTTGGTTGCCGAAGCATCTTTGTCTTTTATGTACGACAAAATAATGCTGTTTAAATTGTGAAAAAATGACCAATATATTTTGGGACAAGAGAGAGTTTGGCTGTTCATCCAAAAAATGTCAATATTGAGACTATGATAAAACCAACGTTGTTTACATATAGCTATAGCATAGCACAAGTAAGCACCTTCTGTGTTGGCTAGCACTAAACTCTCTCCAACTATCTAATATATCTCCATGTAACCTGCTTCTTAATAAAAGCATGAAAAGCAAGGTTTCAATGCAGCATGTACAGTATAAAGTATCAAATATTTAGCTGGGCATGCGCACCAAAAGCTTTAATTAACTTTGTAAAGCATTGAAAATCATTGCAATCTACTTTTTGGTAATTAGCAACTGTAGCTACTAGATAACATTCAGACAGGAATGATATCAACTGCTTCCAGAGCATGTACTATAGTTGTATAATACATCTTATACAGTCTAGCATGGAACTAAAAGGCTAACCTTCCATGAAAAAATAAGGCGATGTCTACTATAATAGCAATACTGCATGTGTTGCTATATTTTTAATGCAAACGTAGTTACTCACTTTGAGCTAACTCGGCCTCTAATTCCATCAAAGAATGGCTGCTCACTGCCATTTTGAATCAGTAGGACAAAGTCCATCACTTTCCAGTAAACCTTCTGACGTTGTTTAAGCATGTGTTTTATTGTATGTATGTGTGATTATGTTTGTGTGTGTTTTGTTCACTTGTATACCCATGCAGAGGGAGCAGTAAGGGAAAGGACATCAGCACAATCAAGTCTCTGCGAGTTCTGAGAGTGTTGCGACCTCTGAAGACCATTAAACGTCTTCCCAAGCTAAAGGTGAGTTTTCAGGAGTAAATATAATGGACTTCATTCTACTTCATCATTTGTTTTTGTTGTCTTCTCTTCTCTCTCACAGGCTGTGTTTGACTGTGTGGTGAACTCTCTGAAGAATGTGCTCAACATCCTGATTGTTTACCTACTCTTCATGTTCATATTTGCGGTGGTGGCAGTTCAACTATTCAAGGGACGTTTCTTTTACTGTACTGATGAATCCAAGGAGTTTGAGCGTGACTGCAGGTCTGAACAAATTTTACAGGGTTTACTATTAAATAGAGCGGAAATAGTGTACATATAGTGTTATATTCTGTATATATAAATACATTGTGATATATTTTCAGAGGCGAATATTTGGTATATGAACGAGATAATGAAGTGAGGGCACAGAAGCGGGAATGGAAGAAGTACGATTTCCACTACGACAATGTGGCTTGGGCTCTGCTCACCCTCTTCACTGTGTCTACTGGAGAGGGGTGGCCGCAGTGAGTACCCTCAGACAGGCTTCATTACAGAGGCTCATAGATTTGATAGGAAGGTCAAACTCACCACACCACTGTGTACAGGGTACTGAAACATTCAGTCGATGCGACCTACGAGAACCAGGGCCCGAGCCCAGGGTACCGGATGGAGATGTCCATCTTTTACGTGGTGTACTTCGTGGTCTTCCCCTTCTTCTTTGTCAACATTTTTGTGGCTCTTATCATCATCACCTTTCAGGAACAGGGGGATAAGATGATGGAGGAATATAGTTTAGAAAAGAACGAGGTGAGAAAAGTTTGTGCAAATATAAATAGAAGTATCACTTACTGAATGTAAATATATGGTTTGTTTTTTAGAGAGCCTGTATAGATTTTGCTATAAATGCCAGACCTCTGACACGCCATATGCCTCAAAACAAGCTGAGCTTTCAGTACAAGATGTGGGAGTTTGTAGTTTCGCCACCATTTGAGTATACAATTATGGCAATGATTGCGCTCAACACTATTGTGTTGATGATGAAGGTAAATGAGTTTAACACAATGAGATTACATCAATAATCAACACCTGTGAATGCTGTATTAATGTTTAAATGTATGTGTTTTGTCACAGTATTATGGCGCATCTCCGACTTATGAAGCTGTCTTAGGGAACCTCAACATAGTGTTTACATCCCTCTTCTCTATGGAGTGTATACTCAAGATTATTGCCTTTGGAGCACTGGTAAGTGGTCCTATGTACTTTTGTCTAGTTTTACTAATGCAAAGTCAAGTGCTTAGTAGTTAGAGTAGTCTTTGGAAAGATCTCTGATAGAAATAGAGCAGTGCTTTAGTATTTGAATTGAAGTGTATGAATGCCACATGGTGTTGATCAGAGATTACAGGGGGTGGTGATTAATTTGGAATAGGATCAAGTGTAGGACATTGTACTAAACTGAATCAATACAAAACAAGCTGATTTATTTTAATAGCAGCCTCCTCTGCTGTCCCACTGTAGCCCACTCTCTTCTTAGGCAATATGGATTATCATTTACTGGCCCACTGTCTTAATCATGCTTGTAAATACAGCTAACTATTATCCTTTGTCCTGTTTACAGAATTATTTCAAAGATGCCTGGAATATTTTTGACTGTGTAACAGTTTTGGGTAGCGTTACTGACATCCTTGTCACTGAACTTGCGGTAAGAGTCTTATGGTCTACATTTTTAAAAGATCATTTATACATTTTAATTTTCTTATTCTTACATGTATGTGTGCAACAAAGTAATGCAACAGACTAGACATTAAGGAAAAGCTGGGGTTGGAGGCTGGCCTTGTTCATTCATGCATGGACATCTTGAAAGTCTTATATAATTGTTCCACTTGGTGCAATAAGGGAGAGACCAGACTCCAGCGAACTGTCACTGAGAATAGGGCTTGGAGCCTGCCCAGGCTATGGTGAGCCAGTGTTCACTTTAGAGCAGCTGGAAGAATACCATGATGCCTATACTGTTTGAAGTTGTATGTCTTTTCAAATACCGTCTACCACCTAGGACTGTTTTGTTTTAATACAAAACCTCCAACGGGAATGATGCTAGAATGTATACTTTTATCACTTTGGTTCAAGTGGTGTCTCTCCTTTAAATAACCAGCGTGCTGTTGCTTTACAAACATGTATGTATATTGACTGTTGTTTTGTATCTTCTTGTTTTTATCTTTTTACATGCTTTCTTTAAATCGTCCACAAACTTAATGATGATCCACTGTAATCTCTTCCACCCCGTTCTCTTTTCCAATCAAAATGCACTATGACTCTGTGTCCATGACAACCGGCTTGGTCATCCTCTCTGGTTGTTCTTCGAAACCAAAAATAAAAAAATAAAAAAAATGCTGCTAATAAACCATATATCTGCAACATCCACATGTAGGAGGTTTGTAATTTTTTTTATATCTTATTTTTCTGCATTTGTTCTGCATCCCAGCCATTGTGATGGCTGTGAAATGTGCATGCTTTGCTTGGCCTCAAACTTACTTTGACCCAGAAAGTCATATTTTCTTTTTTGTCACGTTATTATCGTATAAATATTTATCATAAATACAGTCTCTCCAATTTTAAAATCTACTGCAATGCCCATGTTTTAAAGAAAGTGCATGTTGCTGAATTTTTGTCTTTATGAGACGTACAGATTCTGTCTCTATCCTTGCATGTGAATGCTGCCACCTTTTTTTTCAAAATTGCAGACTGTTATTTAATTTTTAAACAATTTGTATAATTTATAAATTGGTATAAATAAACCTCACATTTCCCTTTAAACATAAATGTGGCATTATTTAGTTTGGCTGCTTTGGTGCTACCATTTGAAATGCTGTCCTCTCCACATCTGCATGTTGTGGTTTTGCTGCATCTCTGTGCCTTGAGAAACATAGTGCATTTGGTTGTCACTTCGAAGAAAAACTCCCTGCACTTTAACTACTCACAACTGCCCTACTCTCACCACATACTGTCACACAATTGGATTAACCAGATAAACCTGGATGATACCCTTCTCCTCGTGTTTGGTCTTATGAAAACTTGAGTCTTGTTGAAACCTTGCATCAGTTTGTTGTTTTGACTCATTTGTGTTCATTTTAACTTAATTCACTTGTGTATTTACTTGGAGATGGAATTATTTTTATTTTTTTCTGTTTTTTTACACAAAGGTGACTATGGGTTGTACAAATTCCTTTGTCCCTAATCATATATCCTCTCACTCAGTCTTCTGTCACTTCTCCTTTGGCTTGTTCTGCTGTTGTGTTGTGTAGGATAATTTTATCAACCTGAGTTTCCTGAGGCTGTTCAGGGCAGCGCGTCTCATCAAGCTGCTGAGACAGGGAGAAACCATCCGCATCTTACTGTGGACCTTCGTACAGTCTTTCAAGGTTTACACACATTTAGATAAACTGTACTGTATACAGGCCCTACATGTATCCTAACAATGAATGTGTTTCTTCCAGGCACTGCCTTATGTTTGCCTGCTTATTGCCATGCTATTCTTCATCTATGCCATAATTGGGATGCAGGTGGGTGATCTCTTAGGAATGAATTTAGTATTTTTGTAAGTCAGGGTGTTTTTATTAGCTGATGATCAAAAATGTAGTAAAACACTGTAGCTTAAATAAAGAAATGATCTATAAAGATGTAAAGTCAAGTGTATAAGGTTTAATTCAATGTTAATCCCCCAATGTGTTTACCAGCTGTTTGGGAATATTGCAATTGAAGAAGATGGAGAAAGTGCCATCAACCAACACAACAACTTCAGGACTTTTATACAAGCCCTCATGCTTCTCTTCAGGTGATTATACATGTCTGTGGTTGTGTAGTATATTTTTTACATGAGACTTGGTTCAGATGGGACTCTTTCACTGAGGAACTGACTTGTAAAGCAACATTTGTTTGCATTGACAGGAGTGCAACAGGAGAGGCGTGGCATGAGATCATGTTGGCTTGTCTGGGCAATAAAGATTGTGACCCACTGTCGGGCAACACAGATCCAGAGTGTGGCAGCCAGGTTGCCTACCTCTACTTTGTCTCCTTTATCTTCTTCTGTTCATTCTTGGTATGGTGACATTTACAGTAGGAATCATATTACCATTTCTGTTGTGATTTTCAATGAACCTTTACAGAAAATAATTCACTGTACACATAGATGCTGAACCTGTTTGTGGCCGTCATCATGGATAATTTCGAGTACCTCACCAGAGACTCGTCGATCCTGGGTCCTCACCACTTGGATGAGTATGTCAGGATATGGGCCGAGTATGACCCTGCTGCATGGTGAGTGAAGAGATTACAGCACTTAGACGTGGCTGTGGCATTGGGAGCAGTTCAGTTTCCTGTAATGCCCTGCATTACCTGCACACATAATGAATTAGTATTAACAATGCAATAAGTGTTGTACAATTAGTAACACACCTGATTCACAAACACAGATGCACAGATACACATTGTCTCATTAACATACTTGTTCTCACAGAACCTACTGCAGTTATAGCAGTAAAACCCAGAAATGTTGTTGTGCCAGGCCAGCGTTACAGCCTGGTGACTGTACAACCTGCTCCTTACACCTACAGATACCTCTGTCCTGTCCTGAACTTACCCCTTCTCTGGAATCTGCCAAAAACAAGTCTACACTCGAACCTGCTCTGTCCTGTCTATTTCTAGAGTGTGTCCTCTCCTGTAGACATGCAGTGTTTTGGTATCTGAATTCCAGTGCCTCCTGCCGTCATGTGGTCCTGTACAATGTCAATACCAATTGAAAGAAAGAAACTCAGAGAGAAAAAGGGAGAAATGAAGAGCAACAATTTTAAAAGTAGATATTTTATAGTGTCAAATTAGGGTTACACAATATTACATGCAATGTCAGTCAATATATATAATTAGCTCAGGACTTATATTGGTCCTAGTTTAGTCTTGGGTTAGAACTTGTTAAGTCCTGCTTTAGACCTGCTTTTTTCCCTGGTTTTGTCACAGGATAGTCCTGGTTCATACCTGATTTAGTGCAGGTTTAAACCTGTATTGGTTTTGGTTAAGCCTTGGTTTAGACTTAGTGTATAAATATCATAATTATTCCATTTACTCAAATTATGATACTCAACGTAGCTATTGTGTCCCACAGGCAGATCTGAAAAAGTTACAGAAATTGCCCTTTTTTTTGGTAAACCACTGTCTGACCAGCTACATTCAGGTACATGGACACCAGCCACACTGCTGGAGCCCTTAAGAGGGGGTGAGCTGCTCATCACAAGCAGCTATTAAGCTGTTTAACAGTTACTTAATTACACTGTAAATACATCAAGATAGGGTTGGACAGGAAGGGGAAACCACATATTAGAGGAGGAAAAAGCCGCTGAGACTAGGATGTAAATAGGATGTAAATAGGATGTAAAATGCATGTATTCAGATCATTTCAGATATTATGAACATGTAAATCTGTGCTCTTCCTCCCACTGTTCTCTCTTCTTCTTTGGATGTAAGTCTTTTTTATGTGTGTTTGTGGATATCTCTTACCTCCCCTGTATTCTTCTTGCAGCGGGCGAATTCATTATAAGGACATGTACAGTTTATTACGAGTTATCGACCCGCCTCTCGGCTTAGGCAAGAAATGCCCCCATAGGGTGGCCTGCAAGGTTTGACTTCTCTTCAGACAAAACTTTCCAACCACACTTGCTAGCCACAGCATCAAGGAATGGAGTGAATGCTGCTTTTTCATTTATATTTTACAACTTTTCTCCACCATTATATTGACTTGCATTCTGAAATGCTAAGAGAATGTGCGGGACAATGCAGACACCTAGAGAAGCATGTGAAATTCACAGAGTGAATTGAGAAATGAATCCATATGAAGATGTTTTACCATATTGTATATTCAAACTTTTTTTTTTTCGAAACGTTTTTTCATATTTTGTTTTTTGCTTGATGTGGAGCCATGGCTATGATGTAGCAAGCTACGGTTGCCCACTGTAGTGTTGCATTGTTCTTGGTTTTTTGGGGGTTGGGGGAAAGAAACTGCATTGACACCCCTTCCTCTCCCTCCCCTCTCCCCTCGAGTACGAGCTCATACATGCCACAAAGCTATGCCCACTCCTTTATCAAAACACACGCACCTACAATATGTACACTGGGGAAATACCGATACAGGTATTACTGTATTCAGAAAGGCATTATCCAAACTGGCCCTAAATCTTTGTTTTTATGTTTTTCTTTGTGTTAACAACTGTCTCTCTTCATTTCTAACATTATTGCTTTGAACACACTCCTAATCAAGCACTTTCCCCTTTCTCTCCAATGTGTCTCCCTTATTTTGTTAATGGGGTGGTGGCACTGGCTGATGATGCAGTGGCAGGATCAGTTGCAGGGAAATGTATGACATGCTGAGGCACATGTGTCCTCCACTAGGCCTGGGGAAGAGGTGTCCAGCACGAGTGGCCTACAAGGTCAGCATGGACCCCACCTTCACCCTCTGGGTGTGGTGGTCCAGATGGGAGGGGCCAGGGACTTGAGCGCTCAACGTGGTGTAACCATTAATGTGACAGTGTCTTTGGTTCTATTTTTTCTGTATTTTTTAAAACTAGGGATCGGCTGATCAATGTTGTGGCCTTGTGTCATGTGTGGGATTGGGGGCGGGGCAGTGAGTATTTCGAAGAAAGGGGTTAAAGTGTCTGTATCCACAGGAGGGGGCAAAGAGAGGGGCCTTCTCAGCTAATGTGCACATTACACATAGACATACAGTACAGACACCATGCAAATACTAGCCTTGCCAGCAAGACCTATATACTTTATGTGTATAGGCATAAATGAGACTACCACACATCAGAATATGTGCTGTGTGGCTTAGAAGGTCCTCTAGACTTGTGTCCTCTGTTTTGCTCCATCCTGTGGATAGGTGAACGACCCCAGCACACATCAACCTGTTAGGGATACATATGTCTGTGTGATGGTAGAGAGAGCAGAAGGGCCTGTGTCAGTGGTGTGTTTTAGAGAGCCTTTGGTTGTCATACAGAGCAGTTCTTTTTCTGTCACCTCCATGTAGCAGCTCCAAGCCCTCGTGCAGTCTCCTCTATCTGCAAGTCTTCTCTTTGTCCTTTGGTTCTTTTGTCAATGCAGTTCTATTCTGTTTCCAGCCCCCCTCATTTCTATATTGTACCTCTCCTCTTACCTGCATGGCACCCCCTGCACACACCCACATCCTCCATGTATCACACATTATCCCAAACTAGTCTTGCTAAATAACTGATTCCTAGAATGACAACATCAGATGAACCATATGTCAGTAGTGATGTTTTTCCCAAGAGACTTACTCACACACAGGCACATCATGGTCATTCACCATGAGCCTCTGGATTTAGTTTACAGGGATTGTGTATCTTTCAAACATCATAATCTCGTATTATCTCTTATGCAAAAGCCTGTCCACATACTATTACTGATGACATCCAATAAAGATGTCATTCTTTCTTTGCCCTGTTGGTTCTTTCCCTGAATATCTACTTATGTACACCTATAACCCTGCCCAGTGCCCATAGAACAATGGTCGAACTGGCTCCACTGATTTTGACCTTTAGTGGTCTCTGTTCTGAAGCTGTACGATGTTCAGATGAGATCACTTCTAGACCCTGAGTGTGGGGATAATCTTTTTCATTTTTTGTTACTTGACAGTATTGTAACCATTTTTAAAAATATTAATTTTACCCTTGAAGTTCTCATTTCAAACCCTTATTTCTCATCGTATTGCTTTTACACATATAAACACATTACTATCTCACCCAATGTTTATTTATAGTGGCTTTTTTATATTGATTTCCTCTTGTTTCCTTTTTCACAGAATGCTGCTCTCTCTCACCTATTAACACTCGATTAACAGCCTCTGCCCATTTTTGCCCAGTAGACGTCAGATATTGGTGATAGAGCATCTTGTTCTATCATTTCAGTGTAGCTCCATTACATACTAATAGTTTTATTTCAACAGTACAAACATTGTGTGGCCTCATAGCTGTTTGTTTTCTTAGGCACAACATATGTGCGCTGCATGATGCATGGGGCTGATAAGTGCAAGAAGGAATGGGGATTTGCTATTTGTGTTTCTACCGCATTTGAAGCATGAAGGAGTCTGCTGCATGTCTGTGGTGTTGCCCTCTGTTACTGTTTAAAGAATGTCACGGTACCCAATGAACCAACTAAATCAAAAAAGTCATCAAATCAATAAGTAAAAGATGTGATCAATTATTTATTGATTTATCAGTTGGTCTTTTTGGTTCATTTCATTATTTTAGGGATCTCCAAATCTCAAAGGGGAGCGAGCACTGTGAAAATCCTTGCTAATTGTATGTCCCTCCCAGAGCAGTGTACAGTTGTTGTAGGCAGACTGTGCTCCTGATGTTTTCTCCCACTCCTCTCCCCTTGTTATGTGGAGATCCTGCAAACACAACTCACAGATTACACCCTATAGACCTTTTCAAAGTTTGTAAACAGAAAGTTCTAATTTCCAGAATGGAGGCTGGAGACTGGAGTCAAGACCATAATACATGTTCAATGGAGAAATTAGCATCACAAAATATTGTTTTGACAAATGTCAACCACTCTGCTACATGTCAGAGCCTGGTTAGGAAATCTTAATGAAAGTACCTAATATTTTATGTTTATTTAATGTACCGATTAGTATCCAGTTAGCATTTTGGATGATTTGGTGTTTTTTAGGTTTAAGTGGACAGGTCCTCACAGAAATGTTGATGACCACAATAGTTTTTTTTCAATATATGCTCAGAGTGGATCTATTCCTCATCACAAATCCTACTTTTTTTGTAAAGTGAACTCACTTTTGCTCCAGTCGCCTCCATTCCGGAATTTGGAACATTCCATATGACACACATTTTATAGGGTCCTATACTCACTGCTTTCTCCAACTGACACTTCCACAGAGATTGCTTCGTATGGATCTGCCTGTAGCCGACGACAACACTGTGCACTTCAACTCCACTCTCATGGCTTTGATCCGCACAGCCCTGGACATCAAGATCGCCAAGGGTACGGAAGGTTTGGAATCTCTTACTTTGTTTTCACTGATTTCACATGCTTTCTTCTGCTTTCTCATTTCCTTATAGTGCAGAACAACCGTTTCTGCTATTTCTGTTCGTGAACCCAGAATCCTTGGGCTCGTCTTGGTCATTCCCCTGCTGTAGCTTAAGTACACTGTGCGCTCTATGGCGGTAGATTGTGTGTGACGTTGCTTAAGCTCTCAGTAATATTGGCTGTCATTTCATTATAACATTTAATAGCTAAGTTAGAACTGTTAAGTGATGCATTTAAAAAAATCTACTGATAACTAATAAACTGTGTTTCTTTGTCTCTTGTTTGTATTTTTCAATGGGTTTTACGTTCTCTGCATGTTGTATTGTATTGTATTGTATTGTGCGCATGCCTCTGTGGTTATGTGTGTGCGTGGGTGTGTTATATAGGTGGTATTGACAAGCACCAGATGGATGCCGAGCTGAGGAAAGAGATGATTGCGATCTGGCCCAACCTGTCTCAGAAGACCCTGGATTTACTGGTGACGCCGCACAAGGGTGAGTTACGGAGTACGGCTGCCACGGGGCACCCACCACAAACATGTTTCTCTTCATGACCACCAGAGGACGCTTCTCTCAGCCAGTCCCTTCCTGTTTCTCAGCTGCACCCTCTGATGCAGGCGTCACCTCACCACCTCAAACAACATCTACACATGCATGGATACAAGCACACAACTGACTGAACACTATACCTGGAATCAGAGGGTGCCTCACTATAGATACACTCTCTATAGATGTCTTTTCACTACAGGACCAGTCAGCTCTCTAGATTAAAACATAACACTTATAACAGTTGGGACAAAAACACAGGAGCCAATAAACACTCGTTAGTTTGTGGTTTATTCTATTTATTCTAGGCCTCGGGAAAAACACTTATATATTTTTTTATTACAATTTACACAAAGGAATGTATACATTATTATATTTTATTTGAAAGTTTTTATGTCTGACATAACTTGCAATGAGTAAAAATAATGTTATGTTCTTGGAGTTTTGCATGCCACTGATATTTTTTGGTATTCAGACCAAAAAATATTTTTTATACAGTAAAAAATAAAGAAAGGAAAAAAAAAGAAAAAAAAAAACTGTGATCTGACTGTGAAAAGACCTTTTGCTCGATGTTTGTTTGTGGGTATGTTGCATGTCTCGTTCCTCTCTGCCATTCCTCGCTCAGGGTTCATACCTAAGGGTCTAATCTTGCAGGGTAACTTGTCATTCTCTCAGCAGCTACAGACCTGACAGTGGGCAAAATCTATGCTGCCATGATGATCATGGAGTACTACCGACAGAGCAAGATCAAGCGTTCACAGGCGCTCCGGGACGAGCAGGTATGATGTTACAGACAGGTACAGTGTGCACCCCTTGCATTCAGCTTGAAACCTCAAAGGCAGACTGACGCATTCAGACCAACAGGACTGCAGCCCTCAGATCCACAAACATGGGCTGTGAAAAACTCTGACCGAATTCATAATTAAATAACTATCAGTGACACTGTTTCATTCGATATGTTGCTATTATTGACCCAGGGAATCTGTAAAAATAGATGTTGTCAGAGGATTTCAGTCTGTGATTGTTTATGTCATAACTTAAAAGTTATTTTTCAATGCACTGGATAATGTAGCATTGCTGCCATCTGCTGGCCAAGGTTATAATCTATTTTTGCTTGTATTTTGAACTATGCAATGAATATGGTATGATATTGTTTCTTTTTTAAAGGTTAAACTCTGCAACTCAACAAACTATAATCAATAGTTGTTGTTTTTTTCTGCCTGTACAAATGCTGCATGCGCTCACTCACATTTCTACACACACAGACCAAGAACCAGGACATAAATATATCTTGCAGTTTTTATAGTTTAGTATATTAAGTTATATTGTGAGTGCTTTGTTATAGTATTTATTTACTATAGTTTAGTGATTAGCATATTAGCAAAAGGCTACCATACAATATTGTTAGTTGTGCTAGTATATTTTACTACGAGCATGCATATCATTTACAGCACATTTTTCACTCACATTCTCTGTAGAAACACATTATTATTATTATTATATTATTTTTGTATTTTTTTTATTAACTTTGCTGAGACAGACACTTTAGTGTGTTCCATTATATGGCATTCCTTTAATTGTCTCTTACATTTATTAAGTTGATTTACCAAAAGTAAGCCCATAGTTACCTGTAGTAACATGTAATACAGTTAACATTGTATGTAACCTCTGATGTGTATTTAGCAATCGTTCTTCCTCACAGAGATGGTACAATGTAAGTACAACAATGACTTACCCCCTAAACACAGGCAGGCATTGTATAACTATTGTTTTTCAAACCTACTTTATTATGTTTCTATTGTTATCCTATATTCAAATAAATGGACAGTAGAGGCTTTTCCTGTCACCACTGTGCTTGTTCTAAGCTTGTCATGTGCCTGGCAGCGGTTCCCCCTGTCCCTCCATCCTCCTGTCAGTCTGCCTGATTGCCGGCATGGCCATGTTGTATGTATCTTACACAGAATCGAACACCATTACTATTTCAGCGTGTAGAGCCTCCTTCGCCAGCCCAGGATGGAGGTCTAGAACCTAATGCCCTACCTCCAGCAGGACCAACAGACACTGGCAACACTTTGTGAGTTATGCTGACTCCCCTTACATTTACAGAGATTTAAAGCAGAGATATGTGACCGTGCTGTGTGTATGATAGGCCAGTGGAAGGAATCCCAGAGAGTCAATCCTGGGTCACAGCCCGTGCTCAGGAGATGACTCAGAAGGTCGGGAGCTGGAGCCCAGACGGACAGACTGACGGACTAGGCATGAGCAACTCTCAGGTAGAAAGTTCAAACATGAACAAAATTTAACACATGACTATCACTGTTTTTAATCAATAAATATATTCTTGTTTTAGTTAAACTCTTTGCATTCAAAATGGGTGACGAATGTTACATAATGTGTTTTTGTTTACACATCTGCAAACACAACTGTTACTATAATCTAGTCACAAAACTTCGGGGATGTTTGACTTTTGAGGAAGGTTTGTGGAAAATGTTCATGGCACAGTGAGCATATCATGAAAGTAGGGTATTTAAGTAGAACCATGTGAAGTTATAGTGTATTTTATATTTCAGCCGAAAGCCAATTATCTCTAGCTTTTTGTGGCTAGTATGTTACAATTAGGCATCTATCAAATTTGTTGATGATTCCTTAAATAATTGAACATTTTGTTCAGTTGTTGCACCCGTAGTTAAAATGTATTGGTGTTGGTGGTGACTGTTACTGTGCTTGATACTGTTTCTCCTCATTCCTCATTTAAGCTGCAGCTTTGTTTCTATGTCACTTAGTACTGACATGGCCTAATTCTTTGACTATTGCCATGTCATACCAGTCTCTCCATACAGTATTTGATATCTTCAGCATTTCACATTCTGTATTTTCTGTCTTCAATGTATCTTTCTTATCATTCTGTGAACTCGCGCTGCTTGAAGACATGCCAGAAGTCACAACACTTACCCATGTCATTATAACAGGCAGCCAGTGGAGAGCAGCTTCATTCAAAGGAGTTTGAATGATGACGTGCAGATATATCAGACAGTATAGTAGACAAAGTGGACATGTCAATAGCTAATCTAACATGTCTACGATTGGAGACACAAGCCAGGTGTTTTTACAATGCGCTGCCCCCTTTTCCACAGTTCCAAAGTCCTTGATGCTCGAGTTCATTATATGCACAAACTTTTAGCCATGTCAACAGTTCTGCCACTTTATATGTTTACCAAATTGTGAAGTATTTTCTACTTCGGGACATTTGGTTTGCTGCTTTGTTGGACGACTACCTTCAGCCTACCTATATGTTGCCACAGCTTGTCAGTTTCTTGGCAGCCAGTCACACCATCTCCTGCTCTCCTGCTCTGTTCACAGACTGTAGAGATGAGAGAGATGGGGCAGGAGGCTTACTCGGATACTGAACACTTTCCACCAATGGAAGGTCATGGCAGGGCCGCTTCCATGCCCCGCCTCGACAACCAAGTGAGCAGCATTCTCACCTCTCCATGCTCCGCTCTGCTTTCCCTAACATCATGTCTGTCCCATCTCCCTCAAAATGTCTGACTTTTTGCTTAGTTCATTGCTGGCCTGTCCTATTTAAATATATGTACTACATTGAACTTTATTACCACTAAACCAAATGCCATAGTGAAACATCACTATTAACTGTACTTACTGTGATGATTCTGGCCAAGCACTAGTTTCAACATTATGTTCACTAATGTTGAATTCTAACATTAAATCCAAAAAGCAACGCTAGGCAACGGCAGAAATTCAGGTTTTGTTTTTGTTGTTTGGGTGACTTTTTTTCCTTTGCCATGCATGCAACTTTACCATCCTGTCCATCTTTGTACTGTTTCATTCCCTGGTGAGCACTCTGGTTGTCACATAAATAAATGCACACACAGACACACCCTTTCAACAAATGTCAGTTCCTAACTCTTTTCTTGTTTACTAAGTTGAAATCTTGGTGTTTCAACATTTAAAATGTATATTATTCTTACTAAAGTATTTTTTATTTTACCTTTATTTGATCAGGACAGCACAGTGTCAGTGTGGGGCGTACCTTTTTGTATGTTTTCTCTCGATACTGGTGTAAGGACCCCCCTACTAAAGAAATTAATAATCCTAGTGACACTTTCCTTGATAAATAAAGGCCAAATAAAGAATAGAATGACTACATAATATGCAGTATAACTGAGAAGTACATTATATTTTGGGGGGTCTTTTTTCAATCAGTAACTTGATGTTCTCATTGCAGATGTGTTTTGTTTGTGTTGTAGCTCACACAGCCATGTGCTGCTGATGAGTTAATTGTAACTGTGTGTCTGGGGGTGTGCACATCCATTAGTGTGTGTATATTTGAGTTATTGGTGTTGTGTTGGTGAAACGTTGACTCAGTTTTGGTGCTGCTCAGCCCTCATGTTTGTGGTAAGTGTTCCTCTGCCACCATCATAGCTGCATCAGTGTCTAAACCTACTCTATTTGCTTCACTGGTTTGACTTTTGTGCGTCAGGGCTGCACGATATTACAAATATGCATTAACTATGTTCAATATATTACAACAACCATGTAACTAATGATATCTGGGTTGGCTTTTTTACATGCACTGAAAAACTACTGTTTGTGCAGTACTCAATCCCATGCAAAATCTTTTGATCAATCTAGAAATTATGTGTATTTCAACTCCCGTGGGCTATTTCACATTGATACAATTTAGAATGTGTAGGTTAAAGCTGGTACAAGTATTTTTTGCATTACAGCAATGAAAAAACACCATCTCAACATCACCATGACAACACTGTTTTTCAGTTCACTTCACTTCTAAATTTTTGGATGTCAAATTTTAGTGCAAATATAAGGCACTGGATTTACATGATTATACCAGGACCTATCTAGGGCTAAATCAGGACTATACCAGGACCAATCTAGGGCTAAACCAGGACTATACCAGGACCAATCTAGGGCTAAATCAGGACTATACCAGGACCAATCTAGGGCTAAACAGGACTATACCAGGACCAATCTAGGGCTAAACAGGACTATACAGGATCGATCTAGGGCTAAACCAGGACTATACCAGGATCAATCTAGGGCTAAACCAGGACTATACCAGGATCGATCTAGGGCTAAACCAGGACTATACCAGGATCGATCTAGGGCTAAACAGGACTATGCCAGGACCAATCTAGGGCTAAACAGGACTATACCAGGACCAATCTAGGGCTAAACCAGGACTATACCAGGACCAATCTAGGGCTAAACCAGGACTATACCAGGATCAATCTAGGGCTAAACCAGGACTATACCAGGATCAATCTAGGGCTAAACCAGGACTATACCAGGATCGATCTAGGGCTAAACAGGACTATACCAGGATCGATCTAGGGCTAAACAGGACTATACCAGGACCAATCTAGGGCTAAACCAGGACTATACTAGGACCAATCTAGGGCTAAACCAGGACTATACCAGGATCAATCTAGGGCTAAACCAGGACTATACCAGGACCAATCTAGGGCTAAACAGGACTATACCAGGACCAATCTAGGCCTAAACCAGGACTATACCAGGACCTATCTAGGGCTAAACCAGTACTATACAGGATCGATCTAGGGCTAAACCAGGACTATACCAGGACCAATCTAGGGCTAAACCAGGACTATACCAGGATCAATCTAGGGCTAAACAGGACTATACCAGGACCAATCTAGGGCTAAACAGGACTATACCAGGACCAATCTAGGGCTAAACCAGGACTATACATTTTAACATATTGCGTTTAACAATAGTGCAATAACTATGGATTTGCAATATATTGTGCAGCCCTATTGTATGTCTGTGAGCCAGCCCATATTGTATGTGTCCGCTGTACTCCTGGTGTGGTGCCTGTTCTCATGTGTGGTCACACGTGTGGTGTCTGTTCTCATGTGTGGTCACACGTGTGGTGCCTGTTCTCATGTGTGGTCACACGTGTGGTGTCTTGTGGCTTTGTGTATGTGTCCTCTCTGTGCTCAAACAGCAGCGAAGGAAAGGGAGGCCACGTGGCAGTAACCTCAGTGTATGTACCTTGTCCTCCCTGTCTCGTCTCTCTTTATGTCTTTATTATTAACCCAGTACCTGCCTCTTCGTTTATTTGTTATGTCTTCATCATATCATTGTATGGGGCAGAGCTTTGTTTAGGACTGATGACTACAACCTTTCTAGCATGTGCTAACCTAATGCCAGCCAGCTTTCGAGCTACTTTGGGTTCTGCAGTTATAATGCAGGCTGGACAATGCACGTTCCTTCTCATCACAAAAGTTACTCCACGCTCTTGTGGCCCTGGCTCTGCTCTTTCCTCTCTGCTGCTTTCTAGTCCACTGTATGTCCCCATGCCTTGCTCTGGTCTCTTTAGTCATATCATCAGCATTTGACAAAGTTCCCATTAACACATGCATGTAACATTAGCACACTGTGTTTCCAAAGTGAGAAGGATACATACAAGATGAACATTTTGGGCGAGACTTGGTGCTTCTCCCACACAATGTGGTTTGTAATACAGAGTTTATTTTCCAGCTTGGAAAATAAACTAAAAACTAAAAATTCTCACAAAATCATAATTTTAAAGTAAGACACAACAGTGTTCTCAATAGAAGGAAGCACTACGCCTGTGTGAAACATGTTTAGATTTAATGGATCATAAAGGCCATACTGATTTAGATGTGATGGATCATAAAGGCCATACTGATTTAGATGTGATGGATCATAAAGGCCATACTGACACTACGTTTTTTGTAAAGACGCATGACAAGCATGGTCATCTGTTTTGTTTACATACTGTATATTATTTTGGGAATACTTTTCAGTTACATCTGTGCTAGGGCTCAGCAACTGTGTCACTGTTCCATACAGTAAAAAGGAAGTTTCACTTAAATCCATATTACTGTGATTTCTTATATTTGAATTGAAGTTGGTCTATTGACAAGCTTTGTTGAGCCCTGCCCTAGGTGTATTTAATAGTCTTATGCAGCATGGTTAGTCCAGTGTTACTGATGTGGGATTGAATAATGCTGGAGGTGATACAAGGCCTTTACACACATACACTAAATATTTTCACATAAAAACAACAACCTGAAATCAAATAACTCTCATCTGTTCTGTCATGTCTCTTGTTTTTTGTGGTGGTCTCTGTTTTTGCTTTAGACCATTAATGACAACAGTCCTATGAAGCGCTCGGCCTCCTCCCTGGGCCACAGCAGGTCGGGTCGCGGGCACAGAGAAAAAGGGGTAGATGACTACATGGACAGAGTCCCAGAGGAGGGCAGGACTCGACACGGGCACCGCCGAAAGGACCGGCGCCACGGGACCTCGGAGAGATCTTTGTGTCGCTACACAGACCCTGACACAGGTCAGATACCATATAAACACAACCTAGTGCCTGCTTTGGACTACTTATTCTATTTAGATAGTAAGCAACAAGACTATTGAGACTATTAAGACCATTGAAGCATAGTTTTAGATATTAATAATAATAATAATAATAATAATACATAGGTTTTTTATAGCGCTTTATTAGGACACTCAAAGACGCTTTACATATTTTTGTATTATTCATTCACTCCTCAGTCACACCTGATGGTGGTAAGCTACTATGTAGCCACAGCTGCCCTGGGGCACACTATTGAATGATTGCTGTCTTCACCTTCAGGTGCAGAGCTCTCACAGTCAGGTGAGCTGATATTAAAAGAGCGGGACAGAGATCGAGGTCGGTCCAAAGACCGTAAGCACCACCATCATCATCACCACCACCACGGCTCGGTAGAAAAGGAGCGATATGTCCCAGAGCGAGAGCGAGGGGGTGACTATGGACACAGGCACTCTCGGGACATAGACCATGAGAGAGAGAGGGATCGGCGCTGGTCTCGCTCGCCCAGCGAAGGCCGCGAGTGCCTGACTCACAGACAGGTGGGCTCCTGCACACATGTGCAGCATGCACCAACACTAATTTTTAATATTTACTCAAGGTCTAATGCATGTATGGATAAGTTCCACATCACAAATCTAATATAAATACCCATAGTTAATGCTGTCGCTCTTGACAATGATTTTAACAATATCCTTGGTCAACAGCTCAGTGATATTGTGGAATCTCCTCCATCTGCATCCACGTCTGCTCAAAAATGAATTGCCAGATCACTTGCAAATTTTATGGACAGTTACATATCATGACAATGCCGAACTAGATCGTACTTATATGATGAATAAAAATTCATTAAATCACATTCATTTTGGCACAGTGGTCTGGGCTGACGAATATTTAATTTGCATATTCAAATCACAGATGTTGAATAAAAACCCCAATGGGACTCTGGACACACTTTGTCATAGAGTGTTTCTCAAAACTTTTTAAACCAAGGACCACTTTGTCAAAGAGAAAACAATCACGGACCACCTAACCCCCGAGACTAGAGACTGAGGCAAAAGGGTGGGTTTGTGTAGTGTCAGACAAAAGGCTATAGTCTTAATAAAGAGAGTTTTGTGGTGAATTGAGAAACACATCTTCCTGCGGACCACTTAGGGGCTGTCGCGGACCACTAGTGGTCTCCGGACCACAGTTTGAGAAGCACTGTCATAGAGCAATGAAACATGGTACAGTGATTCTGCACATTGTGTACAACCTAAAATATGACTATAGCCCCACCCTACAACAAACAGGAAGTCGGTCATAACTTGCACATACTTTGCGTGATTAGGCTCAAACCTGATACTCCTAATTACCCCCCGGCCCTGAACACGTAGCAGTTCACTAGTAGCATTTGGGGCTGACTTTGGGGCCGTTTCCCAGAGTATCATCTGTTTTGAATATTTGCCATCAATTTGTCTACAGCTCTGCCCTTTATTCTAACTGAGAAGTGGAACAAAGCTCTGTAGACTATGACTCTAGTCTGCATGAATGTACAGTAGTTTGTCATTTCAAATAATAGTTTTAAAGATATCGTTTGAGTTTCTGTTTTGAATTGACTCCACCAGAGATCAACCCTTTACCTTCTTTTCCCTTGTCTTTTGTTTACGTGACCTGTTGCTTCTCTGTGTACTGTTTGGAATTTCATCTTTATTTCTGTTATATTCTGCTATTTTCATTCTGAATCACTCCATTTCCATTTTGCTTACGACTGGTGCTTTGAAACCTTGCTGCTGTGGCTCTTGTTCTCCTTTTATATCAATATTCTTTTGTTACGGTCTGTTCTCCCTGTGACATTTTACTGTGTGTCCCTTTAATTCTCTTTGTTTTGTTGTTGAATTTGTGGTTCGTTCCTTTTATTTGCTGTATTTCATTTTCGTGTAGGGCAGTAGTTCAGTCAGCGGAAGTCCGGTTCCCTCCACGTCAGGGACCAGTACACCACGGAGGGGACGGAGACAGCTGCCCCAGACTCCTGCTACACCACGGCCTCACGTCACATACTCTCCTGTGGTCCGTAAACCTGTTCCTCCACCAGCGGGGGTGCCACAGGTACGGCCTCCTGCTCCAAGGCGCTTCTCTCCTGAACCGCCCCCTCCGCAGAGCCAACCCCCTGTCGGACCCGCACTCGCCCGGCCGGGTCACCACCCGCCTCCTCGCTGGGGAGAGACAGGGGGTGGTTCTGTAGAAGGAGACTTTTACAGTCAGGATTATGAAGCTCATCATGAACCACCTGCCTATGAGCAAAACCCAATGCAGGGCAGTAATCCTCATCCTTTGGTCAACCACCCACTGCCGCCTCCACCTCAGCAACAGCCTCACAACCCCCTACCACCAAACCACCCGCCACCCAGAGGCATGTCACCTCGTACGGTCCACCAAGTGGCCCCTCCCACCACCGCGCTGACCGGCCCAGTACCGAGCCAGATACAGCCCGCCACTCAGCGCCGACTGCCCAATGGCTACCGCTCATCATCCCCCTCCACACATCTTCATGGACCCATGCACCAAGGCCCACACAAGGTCCCCCCTCCAGGTGGGCACCCGCGGGGCCCCCGCAAGGGCCTGCATGAACCTTACAGTGAGACGGAGGACGATGACTGGTGCTAGCCTCTGGGGAGCGAGTAGTGACCGGAGGAAAACTTAGAAAAAAGATTTTAAAAAAGAGCTCTGAGACAGAGCATTGACTGCCAAGGGAAACCATGATGAATTTTCTTCTCTGTTCAGTTTTTCCTCATATCTACCTGTCAATAGGTCACATGGATGGTGGGTATATTTATGGGTGTCAGCAAACACACATGTGAAGGCAAGATGTGGAGATCCAAACATCCACAAGTTCACATTTGCATTCATACTTTGATGCCAAATGACACCAAACTGAGCACTTTGCCAGAATGCAGGAGGACTGAGAGATGGGCACTAATGTGTCTTAAAAGATGCTTCTGGCAGCAAACTACAGCCTCTTACAAGATGTCAAGAGTTGCGACTCGACAATAGACACATCACTTTTTTTGTTCCTCACTGTTAAGTTAAAATAAATGAAACCAGATCCGACCCTCTCAGCCACTTGGTGAATATTGATGAGTTTTATCATCTGTTTTAAATACAAACCAGTGACAGTGAGCCTTTCACCTGTTAGAGGTGAACTCAAGTGGAAGGGAGAGTTGGAAGTAAACAGGGTTGTGAATGTTTGGGACAGGGATGTGCTTTGGACAGTAACCATGTCCAATAAAAACCTCGGGCCTAAGAGAAGCATCACCGATAAATGAAGATTCACTTTTACAAACAACCCACTAACTTTCTGCAGTATTTCTTCTCTCCCTGCAGCTGCTTCTTTGTCCTCCTTCTCTTGTACAAAACATTGAAGCTTGAATCTTCTGTTGCACCCCACACAGCTTGGTTTTAGGCTTGTGGAGTTGAACACATTGTGGAAACCTGCATGAATGATACAAAAATAATAGTAACAATGAAAATCTATTGTGTACAGGGGGAGGGAGTTCCTCTGTCTCGTCTATCATCAGTAAAATATTTAGTTCTAATCAGTGTAAAAACACCTTTCTGTTCGTCTCTATTTCTGCCTCTGTACAACATTCCTCTTTCTGTGCATTTATTAACTCCACAAAATTAACAAACTAACTTTTTTTAATAGAACAAAAGTCAATTACTTTTTGCTTGTTTGTTTGTTTGTTTGTTTGTTTATTCAGTGCCAAATGCCTGCCACAAAAACCGCTAAAATTGCACATGTTTTTCTTATAGGACATTTTTGTAACAATGGCAGCAATGCCATACTACAGGAAAGCAGGGTATGTGAGAGGATGTGGTGATAAATGAAGTTTCAGCTAAGTCATCATCATTCACATAGCAGATGACCATATCACATGAAAGTCTTCCAGGGTTAAGGGGTTAGGGGTTCCACAGATGTCAGAAAAACTGAGACCAGCAGAAAGGTGTTGAAAACACAGGCCGCTGTATTTTATTTATTGCCTCTCAAAAGAATTGCAGTGGTTGCCATGACCACAGACGTGTGTTTTGTTTGTATATTTTTAACTCACCCAGCCATACAATCATCTCACCACAAGGTGGAGGTCTGTCCCACAACAGTGTATTGTGGGAAAATGAGTTTGCAGTGGAGGAATCCAACTCAAAGCTCTGTTTCTCTGAACCATTAGCATGAAATAGACAGGAGTAAAGTGATTGGAAAACCATGTCTGTGTATAAAATGCAAATTCAGAAGAGCTGACATGACCAAGGCATTCACTCGACTGCAAATGTGAGCTATACTACCACTGGTGACCTTGAGAGGGCGCTGTGCAACAAGGATTGTCCTTCCCTCCGTTTTTGTACTCCTACGTTCCTCTATTTCAATTCTCAGCCTTGTTAGTACCAATAATCCATTCCAGCTCACTGTCTTTCTAGTGGACCACGAAGCTTGTGTTTACTTTGTGTAAACTCTGGATCTGAACTTTTTATGTGTCACACTTACTTCACATGGGTTGGAGAAAAGATGTCCGGGCCTTGTCACAGCCCTTCATTTCCAATGTCTGTCAGTCCCGTCTATTTCTTTAGTGTGTTCTGTGTGCCTCAAACTAACACTATCACTAATGCACTCCACTGTCAGCTTGGACATCACTTTTCTCTAAGTATTCATTTGACCTGTGTCTGACCTGGAGGCCTATCACACATTGACCAGAGAATGCACCGAAAACTAAAAAAAAGAAAAGACTAACTGCCTATATGTGTCTTTCCAACCTCAGTGGAATGTCACAGACGAGTATTTTTTCACATCACTTTTACCTAAATCTGAAAGCACACTAGGTATATGTAGCTCCTGGTTGCTCCAGTCTGTTTGAATGCTAAAAGATAATTGTCTGTGTATAATGTACCTGGATGAATGTGTTTCAGATCAAATTTATGCTTGCTTTTATTTTGTTTGTCTCCAGAATTGTTTTTGAAATCTTCGGCATCTTACAAAAGTTTGGTGTGACCGTGTTTGCAGTTTATGTAAATGTGTGCGTGGGTGAATGTGCACATGATGTCAGCAACAACCCTTGAATGAAACATGCAACGTCCCCAGCATTTGGCCATCTGTTTTGTGACTATGCTGCAGTAAAATCCACTAACACGCTGATTAACCACAAATCTTCAAAAAGCAATGTAAAGCCGCTACTGAGGAAAAAAAAAAAACAGTTTTTTTTAAGTACAAAAGATTTTAAAAAATGGAAAAAAATATCTAGTTCCAGAAATGCATGTGCTATGTGCATGCCACACCGTGGGGTTAACAGTCATCTTCAGGACATAAAAGAAAATGAATTCAAGAGGAATAAAAGATATATAAATAGATAGACGTTTTTAAAGTTCTTTCCCTTTTCTTCTATTTTTGAAAACAAAAAATGTGGAAAAAAAATACCAAAAAAATCTCTAAAGAGTAAAACACCAGGAGACTCTTGTGAGGGTCTGTTTTATGTCTGTTACATGGAGGTTGGGGCACTAAACCACCATGTTCAGGACACCACAAAAAAATAACTGTTTTTAACAAAACGTAAACTAAGAAAAGAAAGTCCCGTTGAGAAGATGGTGTCTTACCCTTGTATTGTGGCGGGAGTTGGAGAGAGCGTGAGCGGTCAGGTGTGCAGATGTACATCCTGAGGCCTCTGACGCTCACTCACTCCTCTCTAACTCCGTCTTGATGACACTCTCGCACTCTCGACCTGTCTCACAGCTCTTTCTACCAGTGCATTTTGTAATTCCAAACTGAACTCTTCCTAAAGAATAAAAATCCAGAGAGAATGCACATCTGCCTGCCCTGGTCTTCTTTATTTTCATTACTACTTTTGATTGTTTATTTGCCTAATAAAAATTCTAAAGGTATATATTGGTATGTGTTTTGCAACTGTCAAATGCAAGAGTATATGGTCAAAGCTACATAGTGCAGGCGTGAGAAACCCTGGGCACAAGAGGGAGTTATAATTGTGAGTGAAATATTATTAGATTTTTTTGTATTACTAATTGAGCTTGTCACAATGCGTAGTTTAAGTTTGTACAAATAAGGCAGGCATCAATAAGCTTTTGCTTCAGCCTATGCCTTTCAGACACAATGACCAATTAGCAGATTGTGTACTGTTTCTGATCATTTTTTATTTTGTGTGTGAATAAACTAACTAAACCAAACAAGCGCCACTGATGGGACTCCAAAGCATAATCAGTAGCACCTGATAATTGTAGCATTCAGAAACATGACAATTAAGTGGCCCTCAGTGGCAAATCTTGTATATGTCTATAAGCTGGAATCACTTTACTAAATCAAGTATGGAGATTCACTATAATTATCTTTTTTTTTCAATGTTGTGACCCATACATTCCATCCTTCAGATCCAGTGTTCTTGTTGCCCTTTCCAGTAACTGCTCCGGAATGCAGATGCTATGACACAGTGAGACGTGTGTATACCATTTTCACAGAACTGCCCAAACACTTCCGCTCAGTTTTCACACACATTTCCATACGTGTGTAGCTCTGCGGCAGCCAGACTATAGTAGCGGGGGTTAAGAGGCTCCTACCCCCACAGTGCCCATTCACATTCCTTTCTCTTTTTACAGGCTCAACCCCTCCCCCACACAAACACACAGGCCCTCCACGGGTGGGGGTGCACCAATAGGACACCTAAACACTGTCCTCTACACATTTTTAGTGAATTGGTCAAGAAGTATTATTAAGACATATTTTTGATCTATATCCATATATTATGTGTTGTGGCGTGCTGTTTTAGGACAATCTCCTTGACCATTGTCATTTGTCAGGTTTGACCAGCCATTGACTTTAGGGAACTGCTCCCACTACAGTCTCTATTGTCCCTGTTGTTGTGTAAATGAGTATTAGGGTTGTTGGAGTCTGTTGGTGGAGGAAGAGGACTGCTTCCCACCAGTTAGGACCAAATCCTTAACATGCGTTTCACAATTTAGCCCCAAAGATGACAAAAAAACTCAGGTACAAACGCCTTTTAATAATAAATATACTGAGGTAGCTCCACTTCACATTGAATTCATCAGCATATTTCCACAGTCACTTAAGTTGCAATAAGCAACCACACATTTACTACACAATATTCCGGCCGTCCATGAGGCTGTGTGGCCAATCCAGTACAGACCAGCTGAACTTTTGAGCTCCAGTCTCTTCAGTGCCCCAGAAGTAGGCCAAAAGTCAGTGGGAGTATTAGCAGGCACCAGCTGGCGTGCCTCTCATGATACCTGCAACCTGCCCTGGCTTGTCTGCAGCCACGTCTGGGGCTTAAGGAACATCCTGCCCAGTGGCTTTCAACCAGATAATAGCGGGCCTTGCGTTCCCAGGCTTCAAATGAATGCCCCCAGCGTCTCTCTCAACACGCTGCTATAGCCCTGCTGTGGAGAGGAATGGGGGTTGGGGCTGTCCCGAGGTCACTGCACGTCACGTAGTCCATTAAAACCACAAGCTGCACCGAAAAATCCAGTTTGGCTTTCTTCAAAGGTAAGAAGTCCGGCACAACAGAAATCTGACCTCTTCTTTTCCTCGACTGTTGAGTGTGTCCGTGCGTAAACCCTCCTTGCTTGTGTGTTGGCTCTGAAGCTGGCCCGATGACCTCCCCCTGCCCCCGCGATGAGGTTTCAGGTTGCCCGTTAACAGTCTGCTTCTCCGTGGTAACATCAGATCCAGCCGCGGAGTCTGGAAGTACTTCAGCCCGCTCACACGCTACAACGACACCGACCTCCTCCGCCGTCTGGGCTGCCGCGTGGTACATGTCCCGGGCGGACTTCATAACCAGGGTAAGGAGCAGACTACGGTGCAGACGCAGACCTCCCCGCTGTGTCCTGGAGCTATACAGTTTTCCCAAAGCCACCACCATGATCCTCTTGGCCTCGGCGCCGACCTCCATGTTTTTGAATGTATACAAGTCCGTCCCGGAACAGCCCACGGCGCGTGTACAACCCTCTGACTCCTGACACAGACACAATACAGACCCGAGCCTTGACCGCTACTTATCACCTCGGTGACGTCACGCACTACGAGCGAGGCCCCGCCCACTCCCGCGCTTTGATATTTACAAGCGGAACTGTTTTGTAAATAAATCCGCGTTGAGTAGCTTTTGTAGCTAACAGATAACGTTTGAATTAGCTATTTCAATCCGAGTCTTATTAGGGAACCTACTGTTCTTTTGTTGTCACATAGGCTACTGAAAGCTTTATAATCTTATAGTTTTATAAGGAAAGATGTATGGACTGAAAACATGGATTGGTTGTGAATTGGTTTGGTTTAGTCTCTACATAATATGTTTTATAATTTAACTGAATTTATCACTAGGCTATATTTTCTATGTCTTTTCTTTAAATATTGGATACTACAAAAAACATTAGCAGTTCGTTATTAATAAAGCACCTGGGCCTATTGAGATTGTATCGTATTGTATAATATTTAGCCTATATTATATATATAGGCTACTGCGACATTATGCAGGCCTTTAATGTTTGCAATGCTTCTTCCAATTGCAGCCTATATAATTCACTGTTGAATTTAGCTGTGTAACAATGAGCTCAGAAAGATCAACAGTATGTCTATGGCAAACAGCTGCAGTCATGTATTTACCAACTAATATAGGCCTAGTCAGAAATAGCTAGGATTTCACCTTTAATGCATTTTCGTTTCATCCACTGAAGGAAAAAAAATATGCATTGACCAATAGAGGCTACATTTAATTGTTTTCACAGCATTAACACACACAATACGCGAAATTGTGTGGGTTAATCAGTGTTACTATGAAAATGGTCCGAAATAGAAATGCGTGCATAGAGCTCGTCTGTGCTTCCCACACATATCTCACTTCTGTTTTTTTGTCCAGTCGCACCCATCCCCCACCGGCTGCGCTTCCTTTCACAGGAAGAGAAGGAAGAGGTGGGGGGTAGCAGACAGATGCCCATATTAAGCACATCCTGTCTCTGTGGCACATGCAGAGGAAAACCCATGACGTGAGTGGGAGCCCTCATTTCCTGAAGCCATTTAAAGCTACACAACTTCCATGCCCATATTAGGACGGTTCAAAGTATTGGTATGTGAAGCCCCCCCACTTGCATTACTAGGGAATGTGAATTTAGGGGCAGTTTCTTTCTTCATTGGTTTGAGATATTATGGCATTACATATTTTGACAAGTTAGATATAAAAAATACTTTAAAGAAAAAATGCTATTGAAAAAACAAAAGAGAGAGAGAATTGTTACAAATCCTTTATTACGATATTCATTAGTCAATTGTTGACATTTTCTCTATGGTTCATCTTTATTTTACAGTTGTTAATGTGCAATTACCTTGGATAATGTTGGGTCACAGTTACAGGGCTTTTCACAAAGTTATTGGCACTTGGAACACAGAAAGAATAGGATGAGTAGAACAGGAGGGCCACTGGCGCTATAGGGTTACACAGGGCGTTGAGCAGGAGAGGCAACGTGGGCACGACACTTAGTACACAGATAGTGAAGAAGCGCTGAGTCGGGCTAAATACTAATCATGCTGCGAGTGCACAACAAACAGACTCTATGTGTGTGTGCATCTATATTTATTAATATACAGTATTGATCTATACATGTATATAACCATATTTATATATGTTCAGTGAAAAACAAAGGGTTTTCGTAGCCTTGCCACGCCGTATCCATTCAAGTGTGTAGGTCTACATGTGTAAACATACATGCTTAAAAAGTATGTACTGTATTTCATTTCAAAGACAAAGCATTGGCCTTGGTATTTTAATAACTGACAACTTTTACTATACTCACTTCTGAGGGTGCATCCACTTTTCAGTACGCTTATAGAGAGAACATTAAACTATGTCAAATGTATATCACCACACCACAACAGTTTGGGGTATAGGGGGATAAAGTTGTATAAAATGTACAAAAACTATATTAAAGAATAGCATCTTGGGGCTCAAGATAACAGATAATGCACTGCACATGTGAGGTTTTGTGGGGCTCCCTAAAACAGTAGTAGTTTGATAAAGTGAGAAGTATTTATACCTCTGTATGTGTGGATGTTGCCCACACGATTGAAAACTGATACTATATAATACTATATAATACCACAGAAGGTATCAAAGATACATTTTAGACATTTCCCTTTAGCACTCCTTTGCTTGTCTCTTCCATGTCTTGTTCATTCAGTATTTCCTATAGCTTTTTTGATAAAAATAAACTTCACCGAACATGGTGACAATTTACTGCATTGTATTGTTGTCATGGTAACCATGACCGAGGTGGATGTGACATTAGGAGGAGATTAACCAGAGCTAACAAAGGCACTGGTAAACTCCAGCTGAGGTGTTTGGATTCTGATGTAGCTACCTGAAATGCATCACTGCCCAGCTTCTGTGAACACCCGTTTAGAGGAAGTGAAACATGACAGTGGTTGTGAGGGACAGGAAGCACAACAGTCTGAGAGACTCCAGAGGTAAGAGGGGAGTGTGTGGCTTCTACAGTCCAGCGCTAGGCTAACTGAGGTTTTGTTGTTGTTGATACCCTTACTCGATTCCAACACAGTACTAGAGTTTGTTCTGTCTGTACTAACCTGCTGAATTTTACAGATATATTGTGAAACATGCTCTGAGGTCTTTTTCTACAATTAGATGAAATAGAGTGTGAGAAAAAAAAAGAACGTGATCAGACATTTGTTTCCTGTTCTCCTTTCCTTATACCAGAGCACTTTTCTTGCTGAAATGGGTTAGAATGCAGGGATTTGAATGTGCTTGAGATAACACAATGTCACACATAAAATAAGTTTGAATTTGCAACAAAAAAACAAAAGAACACTTGGATTAAAACTCAACAGTCTTCTTACTTATTTACAAAAAAAAAAAACTTCCAAAGAAATTCAGTTGTTCTTGGAGACTCACACATCGGAAACGTAAAGGGGGTTGATTGCTACACATTAACAGTGAAAAGGTGCTTTTTTACATTAAGGTGCTCCAACCTTCACTCTATGACTCAAAGGTGCAAAAATCATTCCAAACTCCCAAAGACTTGAGTCAACCATTTTGGATTCTAGTATTCAATAGGTGGCACTACAACATGGGCATATTCCAAATACATAAATAAAGTACGTACCAAGACACACTTTCTTGTTCACCAGGATTTACATGCACATACAGAGTACCATAAACCTATTCAAGATATTGCTTCCTCCGGACATCGCTGCTTCTGATTATTGATTCAATTAAAAGGCACATTCCAAGAGTCCACGTAAATCTCCTTAAGTTTGGATTTGCACAAGAGAGTGTGCAAATGCTTTATCAGAGGCAGACTTTGCATGTTTTCATCCAAATCAAGGATAATTAACTCAACAGTCATGCCAGGTCAGTCTTACAACTAGATAACTCACAAAGAAATGTTAGCAGTTGAACTTCAATTTTTTTTTTTGAAACAAAAAGGATTCTAAGAAAGACTGAACTTACAGCCACTATGGGTCAGCTCCTATGTTAACACTGCTTCATTATATGATATCTGCAAAAATATGACATTTTCTCTAAAGGCTAATTCAGCTTGAAACACAAAGATGATGCTAATCCCTCACGGTCTTTGCTCACTCCATGCTAACCATGGACTCTTGTATAAATATAGTTCTTCTAAAAATATGACCATCTATTATTACCTTTTGCCCTTATAATGTCTTTACAATCATCTTGGTATAAAAATCTTTGCCTTCTCTCTTGATCACATCATAGAAAGAGAAAGATGCATTTAGAAAACAGAAAAATATGAGCATTACAGTATATTTAGAATCAACACGGCACAGTGACATAAAAGTGAAATATTCTGTGGCCTCAAGAGGACATGGGACAGTGGAGTGAAGGGTACTTCAAGATGAGGAGTGGAAGATGGTGAGTGAGGAAGCTCAGGTAGTGTTAAACTGGAGGGAGGGATGGATTTACTTCCAATTAAGCTCTGCTTCCAAGACTCAAACGTCAGGCTTGCATAGAGGCCAAAGTCTCTGACACAAAACATATTCATCCAGTCACCCTTCCTTCTAAAGCCTGACCCTGATTCAACCCACCGGCCACTGTCCAGGCAGGGAATGTATTCATATGCATTTACACATCTCCAAAACATAAGAGACAAAAAGCCATCGGGAGCAAACTTACACCCTCATACTCTCAGCCGCTAGCTCCATTATGTCATCACAAAGCAAAATGTAAGTGTTTAAGTCCAGGTTACATAAGGGTCATACTCGGCCCTAGCAGTGTGAAACAGAAAGTCACATGTAGAAGCTCAGCGTGGGCCACACAGCAAGGAGCAAGCACAATTGGGGAATATACTGTATGCTGCACCAAACCTTTCCCCTGAACACTGAGTTCAAAATAAAGCTGCGTCCCCCGTCACGCCCGATAGATGTTCACCTGACGATGGACCGCCTGACTCCAGGCCACTACCTGCACCACCACTGGACTCCAGGGAGGCGGGGTCAAAGCCAGGCTCTGCCCCGACCAGGCCCTCATCCTCTGTCTTCACGCTTTCAGGAAGGAAGGCGGAGTATGCGTCACTCTCGGCCATCAGTAGCTTGAGTTTAGGGATCCAGCTTTTTCGAACTACACGTCGGGCATTGGTGCACATGTCGGCTGCAATGGCATTCATCTCACTCTCCTTGAAGCTGGTGGCAAAGTTCTGGCAATAGACTGTCAGCAAAAAAAAGGTAAAGTATTAGATAAAATGAGTTGCCAGTAACAGAAAAAATGTTTGCATCAAAAAGCATATCGTTCATCTGCAAGGCTCTGGGTACTCAAGATCATGCGTTATACAATGGCTGTACATGCACACTACAAAAGGTTAAACTCCGGGTTGTTCCAGGATAAATGGTGCCACCCAGTGGTTTAAAGAATTATTGCACTTTTATCCTTAGACGGCATCCATGACATAAGCATGAGTCTGCATATAGCAAAAAGTAACATGACATTGCCATTTTCACGTAAATATATTTATTGGGTATGTGGTAATGGTCTCCAGAAATTAAATCAAGCACATTTTTTAAAAATATGTAAAAGTCATATTCTCACATTTGACTGCATGCAACACTCTGTTGTCCAGTGGTTTTCGGCTGGGGTCGTTGGTGGAAGAGCGGATGCCAGTCCCACAGCTGTTAGCCAGCGTATTTCTAAATCCAAAAAATAACAATATTTAGAAAAGAAAACCAAGAAGCCAAAGCATTTTACATTTTCCTGCAGGTAGAGGTTTCTTTTATTACAAGATTAAAGAAGGCAGCTAAATTCATATCAAAGATAGACAGAAATAGACACAGACATGGACAGATAGGACAAACCTGTCAAAGAAGGCAGCCAGCAGCCTCCGCAGCAGCACCTTGTGTCTGGTCCCAGCGCTTACATGACAGTTCATCAGCTGGGCACGTGTGATGTACACTGATGTACCTGATTTTACACATTACAACATTACAGTGACAATTTTACACATGATGGCAATATTAGTTTAGAGTGGATTCCTTCCTCCATAATTATGTCTAAATTCTATCTATTAATTTCCATGTAGATTTACTGACATTGTCATATGATAGAAACATGATGTAGCAGATAACATTACACAGATAGTCACATGTGCAATAATGTGCTGCATAACTTAAATGCCTGTGCCGTGCCAAGCCCAGTCATTACATTTTGTCAGTGTGTGTATGCATGCAGCCATTTGAATGCGTCCACAAGTTCATCACAAGACAATCATCTAATCAATGTCATTAAATGTATTATGATTGCTTTTGCACAGCCCTACAGATGTTTAACCTGGCAAAAGTGTAGCACTCTCCTCTTCAGCGTTCTACTCATTATCGATCTGTGACTGATCCCAAACCTTTCAGACCAGGACCCCCAAAATAATGTCAAGAAATCCCCGGGATCGCCTGTCCCCCCGAAGAAGATAAGAAATGCAAAAGTGCACAGGACAAAAATAAGCCTACTGTATATAAATGCATTTTAAACACTTTTATGATACTTTAATTTGCATAGTTATGACTAACATAAATTATTTCAGATAATAATTTTGCAAACTCCTGTCGTAGGAACGTCCAAAAAGAGGAGGGACTCCAACTGATGTCGTAGCCAAACAAGGAACTGTTAAAGGTTATTGTGTGATTATTAAATGTTTTTGTAAAAACATGGCAGCTTACATTATATTTTTCTGCGTTCCCATGTTGCTAATAAGTTTTGCTAAAAGGCTAAAACCCACCCACTCACGACAATACTGCCACATGATTGGTTCGCACGACCAGCGGTGACAATCGGACGGATCAGCAGGAGCAGTACAAGATGGATTTTCATGAGTTTGTAAATTTTCAAATCTCGTCAGACTCCAGCTCGCAATGTAAGGTTATCAGATGTTCTTACCTGAGACTAACTCTAGTTTCTCAGCGGGATCTCCTTCCTCGTACAGTTTGGGATGACAGCGGTTGCCAATCTGAGCGATAAGTTCTGCAGGAAGACATGACAGGTCTCTGCCTCGCATGCGGCCTCGAGTCTCTGTGTGGTCGGGCAGGGCTTCAACACGCTCACCAGCTGCTGGAAGGAAGGGAAACCCCATAAAAAATACTATAGTCTTGTTTCTAAACAGATTATTGGATCTATCTATTTTTTAATAGTTTTATGGCCAAAGAATAAAATTATGACATTGTTTAAGTTACCTGCAGCTCCCATGTTGAGCATGCTGTACATGGTGTACATGTTGCAGATCTGCCTGTACTGCTCTTCAGCACTTTCATCCGTGCCCTCTTCCTCCTCTTCATCATCATGGTAACTTATAGGCGAGTCACTGGCATATGTGCTAAGGGTGCCAGGGCTGGCACCATCAGACATGCCCAGACCAGCAGATGTGTTCCCATTAGTGCCTCCATTGCCACTTAGCCCTCCACTAGCCACCATTCCTGCCAAGCTAGTAGCCGTAGCACCCATGCCCATAGCCAATCCTAAGGCTCCAGGACTCTGGATTGTGCTGCTCCTCACTGTCTCCTGGGAGTATCGAGCTGCCTTCCTAGCACCGCCACCACCTGACCCGGGACCACCCCCATCTCGAACACTTCCTCCCTCCCACAGACGCTTGGCCACAGGGGTGCACACCACAGAGTATGGAGTGGCAGCCTCTGGCTGACCAGCTTGGTGTTCAGTTTTGACTCGGGACACCAGAGGTAGAGGGGTGATGCTGGAGGCTGGTCGGGACACTCCATTACTAGTCTGAGTCACTGGGCTTTGGGGCTCAGAGGTAGGAGCCTCTTCTGCGTGAAGACCCTGTGAGTCACAGCTTGGAGAGGAGACCTAGGAACACACCCGAATGTTAAATCAGCACAGAGCTACAGTATATTGATCTGTTGTAAACAGGTCATATCTGTCACAACAAAACTAGATCTAAAACTATCACTTCTTCATGTGGTTTCCAACATTCTTTGTGGAGTATATACAGCATTTTAACAAAATACTTTTATCTCATTGAAAACTGACCTGATAGTGTCAGGATAAACTTTTCTCATGACGTGTGTGCTCTCACATACAGCACAAGTACAATGATCAGCGTGAATATGTCCCTACATGTCTCGAAAAAGAGTTGGGTTGCTTGCACATGCATCTTAATCATATTGTGTCATAGGGTGCTTGTTGATACAGGTGTTCTTCCAATTTAGTGGAAATCAGATACTGAAAGGTGCCCGTTTACTTCACAATAAGAGCTCTTTTCAAAGGCCTTTATAAAGTATTTGTAAGGATTTTACCTTGAGAAAGAACTCGGTGCCTTTCTCCATAATCTGCTGGATCTGCAGAAAACCAGCCGTGTACATGAGGAGGAACTGGTCTCCCACAGTCATACTGAGGCGGCCTGTGTAGCAGAAGCATAAGATCTGCTGGAAGCTCTGGGGCAGCACGGCCGGGGGCAGCTCCACCACAGTGGGGCTTATGTCACTGTTGCTCCCACTTCCACCGTGACTGCTGCTGCTGAAGAGGTCCCGGAAATAAGCACTGCTGGCAGCCAATACGGCACGGTGAGCCTAGTGCAAGAATACAAATGTATTACTTTATTTAGATAGTCAAACATTTGTTGAATTTAATATAAAACTACTATAAAACATACTACATTTAGTGCTAAGATGAAAGTATTTTATTTCAACATGTGTTTGGAACAGGAGCCAATGGCATTTCTGTGTAAAGTCTGGAGGTCTTCTCATGTTACTGTGGATTGTCTCTCACTATTTCCACTGGCTTTCACCCACCATCCAAACACATGACATAAAAAAGGATAATGAAAGTGGAGTTCCATATACTCGAAAACCTGATATGATATACTGACACCCAATTTAATCTTGGTTTATCTATTATAAAATGAAATAAAAAACATCAAAGTCACATCATTTAGTAAGAAATCCAAACTGGAGTTTGTATAAACACTGAGACTTAAACCAACCCTCTAAGAACTAAACCCTCCTAATGTCAATGATTCTGAGAGAGTTAAAACTTTTTGAAATGAAGTTTGTTTACAGATGTTACACATTATGAAGCAGTGTGTCTATACTTTTAAACAGCATTTATATAAATCCATACAAGACATCATGTGGTACCTTGAAAGTGTGGCCTTTGACCACAACTGAAACATCACAGTAGAGTCCCTGTAGCCGCTGTTCATTTAGACACTCCAGAACATTGTTGCCAAAGTTTGGGATCGCCATCTGGAGAGTCTGGGCCATGGTGCGCCTACGCACACCAGTAAACTTTCTGCACACAGAACGAGGAGAAAATAACAGTAAGCACACATAAGTGATTATCTATAGTGCACACATTTCACACTGACCACAGATCACATTTGGTCAGTATGTATTATTCAAGGTATGTACATATACAGATCCAGTAGTTTATGCCAGTATCCTTAAAGGAACAGAACATTACATGGTTAAACAATCAAAACTCTAAAGGAAATGTGATTAAGATGAATGTTTTAAAAACCTTTACTACAAAAACAGTCCCTTAATTAAAGGTGAAGTGGAGCATTGCAGAATTCTACATAAATTGCCTCAGGCATAAATTAAACACAACTTTAACAAGCTTCCCATGAACTGCTTTCCCTTTATTTGTGCATTTTTAGACTTTTCACAATGTTATAACCATGTCGTATGCAACACTTTAACATTGTAATAAGAAATAATATGAACTTCTGAAGAGGGATTCACAATTTAGAAATTTGAAATGTTGACAAATAATTGTCACGATTGCGATTGATTTTCACACATTATAAACCTGTCTGAAGCATTGAAGAAGCATTGAAGAAGCATTGAAGAAGCATTGAAGATGACTAAAACACTAGAGCTCATGTTATGCCAATTACTTTGACCCTTTTTTAAGTTCTGCATGTTGCTAAAGATATAGTGTCTAATGTAGTTATATACACTGCAAACATTTTCACATTGATGCCCTGAAGTGCTACGTAAAAAAAACATCTGCATCAGTCAAAAAGTCAGAACAAAGCAGCACAGGCCCAACCCAAGAGGCACACACGGACTTTGGTGCGAGTGAGTGATGAGGGCCGGACCATCATATCCAAAGCCTTTCATTTGGGAATCAGCCAAGAACCAGGGTAAAGAGAAACGCTGTCTTTGTCTCCATCTCTCAAGCTGCCTCATACTAAAACACAGATGCACACACACTCAAACAAACCCACAAAAGGCATACTGACTCACACAGACATTAAACAATACTGCTTGTTTACAGTTTGGTGAGCCACAGTGAGCACACATGTGTGCACGTAAAGACACACAAACAGAGCTGGGCGTGTTTGCACAGTTTACCCCGACGCTGAGGGAGAATGTGATTATATGTGAGTGTGCATGTGTGTGTGAAAAGGAGGGCTGGCAGAGGCTGTAGAAGAAAAGAGATCATCTCAGGTTGCATTAAACATACAGGGCTCTCTGCAATGTGAATGAAACTCACCCAACATGACCCAGTGCCTCAGAACTTACAGCACGTATCCACAGAGGAGAAAGTGGGTCAGTCATAACATGCTTTGAGCCACGAATGCTCCATGACAGTCTTTAGCCTGTGTGCTTGTATTTGACCAGTTTACCGCAACATTGGCACACCATAAACTAAAGTGACATTTAACACAATAAGGTTTAAATACATTAACATGACCGAAGCACAGGACTATTTATAGACCAAACAACAATCAGGCAAATTACAATTATATTGGTTGAGACTAGAAGGGACCGTCAATATAAAATGTAGCTCTTGAAAACTTCAAGATGTCAACCAAAGTAGCCTTTCAGGAAATAAAAACATTGTCTGGTTTGTTGAAAACTATGGAGAAAAATACTAAATATTATTGGGTATTACAAAAAGCTTTTAAAAATACAAGGATTTGTTTGTTTTGTTTGTTTAAAGGTGAGCGATCCAGAGCAGAAATAATAGGCATTTCCTGGTTCACGTGTGCCCATGCCTGTGTCAAGTGAAGACATAGGCCGTTATTTTTTTTTTTTTTTACATAACAGTCTGGAAATAGAAGCAGACGTCAAAACGCATACTGTACATTACGAGGATTTCATGTGGCGTGTCCGAGAAGAATGAGGCAGTTTCAGAGGATGTAGTGGGACATGGCAGTAGCTACACTGTCTGTCTGCCCGTCTGTCTGTAGTCTGCTGCCTGTGGGGCGACACGGGGTGGGCACAAACCCTGATAATGCCATGGACCAGACAGAGATCCCCCGAGCGGTATTAGCAGAGTTGGCGGTGGGTCGTTTTCTCTTGTGCGAGCCTCCGGTGGAGTGCCATGATCTACCACCCGCATTCATGGGCCTATAGGTGGCTAACAGCTAAGCTAACTCTTAAATATTTTGGGTTTGATCCACCTCGCGCACACGCACTCACAGACACACGCATTCAAAAAGCATTTCAGCGACAAAACTCAAACACTAGCAACACTTCGATACTTACGGAGAGTCTAGGACGAGAGCAAGCCGCGCCGCGACGCCGCTTTACAGAAAATAGTTAAATATTTGGGAGATGGGGGAAATCGCTCCCCCTGCCATTCTCCATTCTACCGACATCAACAGGTCATCCCAGGACACGCAGCAGCTGAGGGCGAGCCAGACGGAACCAGTGCGGCACGGAGCGGGGGGTGGGCGCACAGCAAGCCTCGGCTTTTTAACAAGCGGCGACAGACAGCGCAAGCAAACCTCACATATTAGTGAGGAAACCCTTGAGCACAGCATGGAGCCTGAGTCACACCTCCATAAAAACCCGAGTGCCCCGTCTTATCTGCTGTTAACTGTCCCCCACCAATACACAGTGCCCCACACAGGACATCTCACTCACCCTGCTCACACTTTCCGCTCAGCGATGGTTCAAATGAGGCGACGCGGCGCGCTCTCTGCCCGCTTTCACTTCGTCTTGCACGGACAGCCATTCAATGTGAGCGCCGCGGAGCCACGACGAGTCTCCCCGGGGATTGCGGAACAGTGCTGAGACACTGGTGCGCGGCAGACGAAGACGAGCATGACGCGCTTGTCGTTCAAACGCATGACCGCCGCACTCAGACCTATCCCACGATGGAGACTGTTGGCGCAGTGGCCTCACTCGCCCCTCTCACTCTATCCGCATATCAGTGCAACTGGGTAAAGTAGGCCGTGTGCGCGTGTGCGTACGTGCGCGTGTTAACTTTAGTGAACTCAGTCTGCGCATATAAAGAAGGTATAAAGCCGCACCCTTCATGGCTGTAAACAATTGATATCTCATGTGAAACCGAGACCTTTGACCTCCCCGCGGCATTCACAATTTCATCTACTTAGGCATAATAGCTTCAGATGTATCTTGCTTATAGCATTTGTAGGTTTTGATGTAACGTATATGGCATATGGGCCCACCCTAGCTGCTACCTCTACATTCATGCACCACACGTGACAGCGGCCAAACAGTCCTCATATAACCCTGCACCATAAAATGATCTAAAGTACCAGTACGTCTGTGCAAACTAGTATGATTGTCACTTCATCAGGCTATTATTTACCAATTGGTTTAATACTGTATTCATTTGTGATTTTCATGTTTCATGTATCAGCACCTTTTGTGTTTAGAGGTTATAAAATGCTGGGCTATATTTTCCTGCATAGTCTGCAAAGGCTGTAAAGATTGTCAGCTTTGTTGTATGGAGACAACAAATCTACAGAATGAAGTTTGAACTGAAGTTTACGCTCCACCATAAAGACACTTTTAAACATTGGTTTATACACTATACAACCTCAGATATCTTTGCCACTCCTCTGCCCACAGTTTGAAAGTAGTAGCTGACCAGTTTAAAGACAGATGCTTGGAAGTAGCCTATACTTGTATCCTCATGTCATCCGCCTGTAAAGCCAGTTGAATTCCAGTCTATTAAACACGACATACATATAAACATACATATACAGACATGTATTATATAATAGTCTTCAGTGAAATATCTTACACTACAGAATGTTCCTTGTATGCTAGTGGCATGCTTCAGAAATGTCTGAGACATGTGAACAGTTTGGTTGTTCCTTGTGTCTGGGTTTATGGACCCAGTGAGCAGGTCAAGTGAGGACCTGTGGGAGGGGGTCTGGTGATGAAGCTGCCCGCTGGGCATACAGCCCTGCTCCCTTTAGCAGGCCCCTTGGCACACCTCTGGCAGCAAAGCATTGTGACTACATCCCAGCAACAGCGTCACACATTTGGGCTGGCAGCCACTGGGCCCTGGCCAATCGTGGCACATGCTGGCAGATTATTCCAGAGGTAGCCAATAGTAACTCTGGATGTGTATCATGACTACCCTCCCAGATGTGAATTCCTCCAAATCCACAAGGTACACAAGACGGACACAAATACTGCATGGACACATAACTTAAGTCAAAGTATTCACAACATACAGTGTGCAATGCTGTATAATTGTTTTTAAAGGAAAAATGAATGCCACTGGATTGTGTTCTAGACTTGTCCGCATCACCAGTGATGCACTGAAACTAGTCTATCTAGACGAGCTGTGTCCCCCTCTTGTGGACACATATATATTGACCCTAAATGTTCTGCAGAAATTACCTGAAATGACCTCAAGAATGTATCATTTATTTACACTAATCTAAATTTACATGACTGCAATACAAAAGCAGCAAATCTGTGTTCCATTATTAGTTAAAATATGTTCAGCTTAACTTATTTCTGTGAAAATATGTATTCTGTTCATGAACTGGGCTGAAAATTGCAGAGTTCAAAGCAAAATTTTAAAGTAATCAATTATACTAACACCCAAGGTCATTCAACGTTCCTATTTTATTGAGTCTTCATTTTAAATGAGTAAGTCCAAATTTGAGAAATACCATCTAGAAGTGCACATGCGTATAGAATCACAATGTCCCCACTGCAGGCCAAAACAGCTGCTATGTTGGATGTATGAAGTGTGGGGTTACAAAATATCAATATTAGCAAAAATAAAACAAAAAAATATAGAATATATCACAAGTGCCAGCGGTGCAATGAGGTACAAACAGTATACTGCAGACTATAAACAATGTGCAATGATTTATCAACAAACATAAAATATAGCCAAAATATTGTATCGTTTTATCTGTTTATTTTTTATTTTTTTACTCAAAAACAAGATAAAGGATCATGTAAATAAGAGATTTCATGTAAATTCTGTGCAAATTATTGTGCAGTGTGCATTGACCCCATTGCGTGTCTGTTAGCAATTTCATGTAAAAACTACTTTTGGATGAAATGTTCAGGGAATGTCAGAGGTGACACATGAAAGAAGTGATCAGAGATTGGGACTGATCAGATCACCGTCTGGATCCAGGATTTATATTAAGTATTTGGGAGAGAAGAGGCACTTTGACACCAGCCTTGTCCCAGAGGAAGACCACCTGTCCTGTTGTCTGTCTAATGCAAAAAATGATGTTAGTGTCAACAAAGATGAATAAGTCCCTATGCAGATACAGTAATGTACATATGAACCAATTACCTATACCCTGGAGTGCTTTCTGGTTTTATTTTGTATAATGATGACTTTAATGATGCTATGTTGCAGTAAGAGTGGGATTGCAGTCAGGTTGACATTATAAGTGAATAACATATGAAGGAAATACCATCTTCACTGATCTTCACTGATCTTCTTTAGGCCTCATATCAAATGTGGACGCTTATATACACTCAGGTTTTCTTTTCCTTTTTGGTGGTGATGGGGGAGGGGGTATTTCCTCTGTGCTGACCTGCACAGTGTAGCGGGTGTCGGGTGGTGTCACGTGAGTTACAGTGCACTATAGGTTGTGCGGTCAACCAAGTGTGTAATAGCAGTGCCTCCAGTAGAGGGTGCTAGCGTGCTGTGTTCGTGTTTGTGCCTTAAGCTTGCGGTGATTTCTGTAGTGGGTAATTGTGGGACTCTGGCAGTGCCGAGCCCCTTGACCCCTCCATCCCATCCCTTCATCTCCTTTTTATGAACTGTATTTACTTGTATTGTAATCAAGACTATTATCAATTCGTAACTACTCTTCTCTGATTATTGGTTGACATTTTGGAACCACATTTCCTTACAAAGGTAAAATACAAATAAGGGAGTGAATACTTTGCTGCCCCATTTGTGTGAGAATGTGTCCTACATGACGTGCCACAATCAGCAATGGATGTATATTTATAAAATAAACCATTATATATGAAAACGAAATGTAAACGATCAAGTACAGTTACAGTACCATTTTCAAAATGTGTAGAAACTCCTGTCAGCTGTCAGGGGCTGTTTATGGAATAAATTGTTAGTGTTTTTTTTAATTAAATGTAAACAAAAATGGGTGAAGTATTAGTTTTATAAGGCTTGAATAACAACCAAACCAGCTGGTCTCAGATTGACCCCAGAGGACAATGGGTGTTAGAATTTGCTGCAATTACAAAACAACAATTTATTCAATATTCTTCACAGCAGCCGTTTGAATAAAATGGTCAAAATATTGAATAGTTTAATTTAAAAACAAGGTCTATTCTAACATTTTTGAGAGAAACATGTTGTAATGTCCATCCATCTTCTTCTGCTTATCCGGGGCCAGGTCGCGGAGGCGGCAGTCTAAGCAGGAACACCCAGACTTCCCTCTTCCCAGACACTTCCTCCAGCTCTTCCGGAGGAATCCCGAGGCGTTCCCAGACCAGCCGAGAGACATGGTCCCTCCAGCGTGTCCTGGGTCTTCCCCGGGGTCTCCTTCCGGTGGGACCTG